>OMLM01008675.1:0-42783 GCA_900302695.1 Helostoma temminkii
GTAGGTAAGATAAGTTTATCAAGGCTTCCCCCTACAGGTTAAAGAAAGTACCTTCAACTATCAGCTTGTAATCTCAGTTTGAAAATTGGTTCATTTATTTTTCCTGAATAAGATATTTAATGCAATACTTGAGAAAGATAATGTTGCTTACATGTTGTATTTTTTAATTAACTGTTCAAACTCAGGGGGTCCCTGATAATGAACCAATCATAAAATGTAAAAATGTAAAATGGTTTATTAATCAGTGATTTACAGGTTAGATGCAGTGTGTGTTTCTGGATGTGTGTTCCTGTGGGGTAGTGATTGAATCTGTGTTTCTCTTTTTTTTACAAAGCACGGTCTGTATTATTTTGTATGGAACATCAAGAAGCAGTTGCTGGTGGATGTGAAACAGAGGTGGATGTCACATTTTTGGCACTTGGCTTTAGGTGTACCAGGAAGGATAAAGTTAGAAAGGTGATATACCTCTCTTCACCCACTGATCCACACACAAGCACACACAAACATGTTCATTACATATAGTATGTTGCTTTACTGACTCAACCCTCACTGCATCACTGCACATCTCCATCCATGAGCTTGTTATTGTACAAACAAAAGTGTTCTAGCTGCACAATGCTGCTCTGAGGCAACAACAAAAAAAACTAAATTTTAGTGTATAAATAAGGACACAAAGTGTCTTTACTCAATCAAACATGCTTCTTCACATGTTTATGCATATCACAGAAATTATCTATACAAAGTTATTTAAATTTAAACATGTTAAAAAGTGAAATTTATCTTACCCTCTGCTAGCAGTGTGTCCAAGCCAGCTATGGTCCCAAAGGACTATGCCACCCCCAGACAAAAGGTCAAACCCACGCCCACCTCAAATTTCATTAGTCACAGAACTAAAATCAGTCTTTTAATGTGATATTTTACTTTTAATGTGATGTTTTATTTTAAAAACATTTAAAAGGGTGGTGTGGGGCCAAAGCAGTGGTTTGTTGCCTCAGGGCAACACCATGCCAAAGAGGGTTAGAGCTGAGATGACAGCTGTTTAAGCAGTGGGAACTTTCCAGCACATGATGGACTGAATTATTTTAAGACCAGGTGTTAAAAGATTCATGTATTGGTGTCCTGATAAACACCAAAAAATATGTTTGCATACCTAACGCTGGCTAAGGTGAATAAAGAAAAGCCATATCGAAATAATAAACACCAAAATTAAACTGCTCGTTTTGTGGTTCCCTGTTCTAGAAAAAGGATGATTTCGCCTTTTGCCTCTGGTTTACTTCTGTATTTAACTCCAGCTCACCTGGATCACCTGAAGGCAGCAGCAGCAGTAGTAGCAGTTCTGTACCAGCCGGCAGGCGGCGTCACTTCTCGGATTCCGTTTCCCGTTAGCCCATCAAGCTGCACTACCCAAGTCTGACATTGCGAAGATGGAGGCTGTTATGATCTAGACCAGGATACCTTGAAGTCACAACCTGCGAGTTTCAGAGCTAGGTTATGACAACACTTTCATTTGGTCCAGGTAAATGAAAAAACCTTGGTTACTTCACTAGCGAGCAAACGTTAACGTCTTTAACTTACAAAGTTATGTAGCCAGCACAAATGACAGCCAGCTCAGCGAATGTCAACGATTGTGCTAGCATTAACGTTAGTGCAGCAAACGCTAGCTAAGCTAGCAACATCGCATCAACTACAACGTAGTTTGAGATAACTGATAGGTTAATGTATAGAAGTGCAGAGTTTTCCTAACGACAGCTTCTTGTATTAACCAGAGACCCGGCCTTGAAATGCAGAAGACGGCTAGAAGCTAAATGTAGCTAAATCATCTGCAAGAAGAGGAAGATGTTTTGGTGTCGGTACTAGCTAACGTTAGCAAGCTAATCATTTTGTGTGCCGTTTCCTGGTTCTCATAGCTGGGCTTAACTTAACGACCCGAGGTTTAGGAAATGGGCGGTGTACTTCACTTCTTGACTACGTTTTAAGCTTACAGTACACAAATGGGCTAATATTTAATATGCTATGTAAAAGAACTCCTAATGTTTTTAGTTTTCTCTGGAGGAGGAGAACGTAGCTAACTCAGCTAACATCAACTCTACTAACGCTAGTAACAGGAAAATCAGGGCTGTTTGATGGTTCCTGTTTGCTGTCAGTCTGTACACGAGTTCTTTAAAAGGTTATATCTCTTTCTGCATTAGTTCGATGCAACACATGGCAATTTTAAAATGATTAGTTTTTTCACTGTCATGGTTAATGCTGAAATCTGTCATGACCAGAATGTGCTAATGCTAACTTGCGTGAGATGAGTAACGCTAAACTAGTTAAATTAGGTAAATTAGAAATACAGCTTGATGGACCTTGGGGTATCAGAAAGAACACAGTACTGTCACGGTAAGAGGTGTGCATGTTTTCTCTTAGCTGTATAAAATATTGACAACTTTGGCACTAGACACTTAGTAGCTAAATCAGTCAATTTTCCCAACATGCCACATTATGTTGATTTCTGGATTTGTGTGCCTGCAGGTGGAGGCAGGAGGTGTGAGTAGAGACAAGTAAAACATCTGCAGCATGTATTCCGAGTGGCGCTCGCTGCAGTTGGTGGTGCAGAGTGACCAGGGCCACCTCAGTGTTCTGCACACCTATCCCACAAGCGTGGGTACGGAGGTGGCAAATGCTGTGGTCAAACCCCTGGGCACAGCTGTAAGCCCTGTTGCTACAGAGAACATCCTTAAGACAGACAAGGAGGTAAGAAAAGAGTCCACTGTGCAGTGCCAAGGTACTATTTTCATCACCAAGAGATGAGTGTCTGTCAGCTCTCATATCTTAGTGATAGAAGTAATGGAGAACCCTCCCTGAGTTATGTGGAAGCTTATTTCCACATAACTTAAAGTGGGTTGGCCTTAATGATCCATCATAAGATGTTTTGTAGCAACACCCATTACCAGAGCTCAGTGTAAACCACACTGTTTGGTAGTACTTGATTGTTGTTGAAAGTTGATTAATAAAAGATAAGAAGGTTAGTGTGTGCCTATCTTTATTATTTTGATGTACCATATTGTATATATTTAGTGCATCTGATATTTTCAAATCAGGGTAGGCTATTAAAATTTGGTATTTGAAATGTGATTTGTGTCCCTCTGCACAGTCAGTGTTTGATATATTGATTTAATCAGAAACAGACTGAAATGAATAAGCCTCCATTTTACTCATGTTGTCTTGCTTGCCATATATAGGCAACATCAGCTCAGCTAGATAAATAGTTTGTTTTGTTACTAAAAGGGGAAATTGTATTGTTACGGTCACCGTTTCACATAAGTGGATGTATGTAAGTGTATGTGTAATAACTAGGAAAAATGCTTAACGCTTAATAGCTGCTGATTTCAGCCCACTGCATTCAGAGAGCTTTTCACAAGTATGTCTGTGGAGCAGACCAGTTAACCAGTTTATAATCTCTGCCATTGAAAGTCGTAGATTGATGCTATCACTCCTCTATGTTTCACTGTAATAATGATATCTTGTGTGCCCCTGATTGACACTGATTTTACCCAGATGTAATGTATAATACTGATGCCAAAAAGTTAATTTTTTATGTCTCGAGATCAAAGTCTCAAAATCCACTCAAAGTCCATTTAGATGCCATTAGGCAAAACTCAGTTGGGCTCTTATATCTTTTACTTGGGAGGTGTCCTTGGTGCAGCCACTCTAGGATATAAAGTCCTGACTGACTGAGTGCTATAAATATAGTTTCTCATACCCCTGCAGGAGGCCCTAAGCCTAAAACACAGCAGACTCTTTGATTGTAGAGTTTGTTGTCCCTATGTTGTCTGTACATTATGCAAAAATGCAGGAAAAAATTTCTTAATGGCAATGTTTTATATTTTTTAAAGCCTCAGATTATTAAATCCTTATAATTGTATTTGTATGCTCCATTTTCATCGGTTGAAGAAAAAGTCTCTCATGATCTGTGATTTAGACTGGAAGGTCTGCCAACTCACTGTTATGAGCAAGTGGACAACAGATCTCACAGCAGGCCAGGACTTTCAGTTAACGAAATTACAACATGCCTTAGGAAATGATTTGCGAGGAGCTGTGCTGGGTTAAAAATAATTCGGCAATATGTATCTGAAGTGGTGCTTTTGCTTTGAACGTCACTTCAAAGAGAAAGACACAAGGAAAAAGCTTAGATAAACCTTCCTGCCACCACTGATCCATGCTGCCTCACCTCTCTTCATGAATATTACAGAAGACACTGTTGGAAATTCTGTATAAGATAGGGAGAGCTGTTATGGCAGGATTCAGTGTAAGATGACTTTAGTGCCATGATTATAGGTCAGGAATCATTATTGGAATGTCCCTTTTCTGTAATAAGATGATCTGATTTTCGTTAATCACTTACCTCTGGAATATTGTCTAGTGTGTTTCTGACTGAGCAAGAAACTCAAAAACCTGTTTAAAAGAGCTCTTGTGTCATTATTGCCACCATCATCTTAGATATTTGCTTAACTATTGACTGTGCTTGTCATGAGACACTAATTTATGCTTACTAATCTCTCCATGGTTACTTCCTTGACATTGTGCAGACTGACATAAAGATATAATATTATATCAGATTTGTAACACCTAAACATGTTGAAAATTTGTTTTGAGAACCACTGTTCTGCATCAGATGCAACAGTGAGTTACAAAGTGAAAATCTGCTAAACTCATACTTAAAACACGAATTAATGAGAATGATTTGGTTCCTAGGTGAAGTGGACCATGGAGGTGCTTTGCTATGGCCTCACGCTCCCCCTTGAAGGGGACACTGTCAAGCTTTGTGTAGATGTGTACACAGACTGGATGATGGCCTTGGTGTTGCCCAGGGACTCAATGCCTCAGCCTGTGGTCAAAGAGCCCAATATGTATGTGCAGACCATTCTGAAACATCTCTACAATGTCTTCGTACCAAGGTATGTCTAAATGTTTCTCAGCTGAGGCTTCCTTTAGCTGCAGTTTTTAAATTACATTGTACTCTTTGTTCATATTTCATATGCTGCTGCAGTTAAGTCATCATAATACATCTCTGACTATTGATGTCATCTGTAGTGGCTTCTTATTGTGTTCTTATCATTTCTTATCAGTTCTTTCTCTGATTCCCTCTCTCTCTCTCTCTAATTCCTTCCTTATCCACTTATTATAAACAGTCTTTGTTTCCCTCTAGGCCTGAACAGCACAGTTTGAACCACATCAGGCTTTGCCAGCAGGTTCTGACTGCAGTCCAGAAACTGGCACGAGAATCTGTTTCCATGGTGAGGGAAACATGGGAGGTGCTGCTGCTCTTTCTGCTTCGCATCAATGACACATTGCTTGCCCCACCCACAGTTGGAGGTTAGCCCTGTACTGTCTTCCTGAATTCCTGTTTGTGTATTTAGTTATTAGTGGTAGTAATTAGCAACAGTTACCAATAATTACATTTCTACTATCCCCAGTTGGTGTTGCAGAAAAGCTGGCAGAGAAATTAATTGCAGTGCTGTTTGAAGTGTGGCTGCTGGCATGTGCTCGTTGTTTTCCCACGCCACCGTACTGGAAGACGGCAAGGGAAATGCTGGCCAACTGGAGGCACCACCCTCCTGTTGTAGAGCAGTGGAGCAGAGTTACCTGTGCCCTGACCTCCAGGTTAGAAAGGCATCAACTCAACTTCATGTCACTTTAGATTTAATTTGACAAACATGTCGCGCCATTATGAGAATTAAGATAGTTAATTACTTGTTTGTCTGTCCTGTTGAACTCCACAGAGGGGAGATGCTAATTTTGAAAGGGCATCAAAGGGCATAACCCTTTGCAGTGGCAAATGTATTGGTGACTGTAAACAGAAATTCTAACAGGAAAAATAATGTGTTTGGTTAATGTCTGCGCCTTTCTCTTAATTTTCTTCAAAACAGACTTTTGCGTTTTACCCATGGACCATCCTTTCCACCTTTTAAAGTTCCTGATGAGGATGCCAGCCTGATTCCTTTAGAGATGGATAATGACTGTGTGGCACAGACATGGTACCGCTTCCTCCACATGCTCAGGTGCATAATTTCTTTAACTCTCTGACACATGATTTATTAAGGGACAGAGGTAAAAGAAGTAAGTCAGAATGGAACTAAAATACCTTTTATCACTTTCTTTCCAATTCCTCTTGTAAAACTGGAGTAAGTTGTTTTGTGTTTTTAGAAATTCTCAGATCATATTAGTATTCTCCCCGTGTCTGTGTGGGTTCTCTTTGGTTAGTCCAGCTTCTTCCCACAGTTCAAAGACATGTAGTTAGGTTTGTTACTCTAAATTGAGTGTGAATGGTCTTTGTATGTCAGCCCTGTGATAGCGACCTGTCCTGGGCGTAGTGTGCGTCTCGCCGAAAGAGTGGCTGGGATAGGCTCCAGCACTCCTGCAACCCTTGAGAGAACAAGTGGTTAGGATAATGGTTGGATAAATGGAACTTATTCCACTCTATGCAAGCCTTGCCATAATTAGACATAGATATAATCTAATAAGATTTATCTTTTTGGTGTCTCTGAGCATTTTGCTCAATCTATGCATTTGTGGTCTGTTTTGTTTCCAGCAACCCAGTGGATCTTAGCAATCCTGCAATTGTGAGCACCACTCCAAAGTTTCAGGAACAGTTTCTCAACTCCAGCGGTATTCCTCATGAAGTGGTGCTGCATCCTTGTTTGAAACAGCTACCCCAGATATTCTTCAGGGCCATGAGGGGTGTCAGCTGCCTTGTGGATGCCTTCTTAGGTAAGATGATACTGACACAGCGCTTTCGGGAGAGACTTGGTGGAAACGCTGTCAAGTTACTACTGCTGCAAACCATGTTTTTCCTGTTAATTGGTGCTGATTCAGGACACTATACCAATTGAGTCTTTAAACTTACTTTAAGGTAACCCATCACATTCAACATACATTTACTTACTTACAGTACATGGTTGGTCTGCTTCACATGCAATAGAGATGTTACCCTACCAAATATGAATCAGGCACACTGTGTATTGCGATCTGTTTCTAGCAAATTTCAGGTTTCTAAAAAGTTATTAGTAAATTGTATTGATGTCAGTACATATGAATGCTAATCAAAATCAAGATGGATCATTTTAGTCACTAATCATTTCTTAAATGTTTGAATAGAAACATGTCAGTATGTATTTTTCTCTTTACACTGTAGGTGTCTCTGTTGAAAAGAGAGATGTACGGGAGAGGGTGTTCTCTTTTTGTCCAGGGCTGCTCTCTCATGGTACAGACATCAGCTGATAAACCATATAAGATGACATGGGCATATGATCGAGTGGTCTCTTTATTGGTGGTGATAGCATTAACAACTGGAATTAGTTTCGCTGTAGCAAAATGACATCTCACAAATATTAAGACTAAACTATATGATCATCAACAGTGAGTCTCCTGCAGTCATAAAAATACAATCAAGATGGATGGAGATCAATTACTGGTGTGATTCGTGTCTAACCATTGTCTTGCACGTCTACAAATGAATATTGTCTATAATCAACTCACAGACTCTAAAGCCACTTAATCATAACATTAGAAACGGGAAAATGGTTTAAAATGATTATATTTACCCAACGCAAACTTCGTCTGCTGGAAAAGTCTGAGGACAAAGATTTTCAGTTTAGTTCCTTTTCTTGTCAACAGGTATATCACGTCCCAGGGCTGACAGTGCTCCGCCCACCCCAGTCAACAGAATGAGCATGTCTCCACCCCCCTCGATTGCCAACACGACGCCCCCTCACAACCGCAAACAACGGCATACAGTTGTCACCAAAACCACAAGCAAGAGTTCAGCTGTAAGTCCAAATCTTCATTTAAACCATAAGAAATAGCAAGTTGTAAGTAGAGTCAGAAAAAGGTATGGTCTCTGTTATTTCTCATGACATTCTTTGCACTTGATCTACAGACACAAATAGGCCTCATACATTTGTGATGCACTGTGTTTCACATGATCCACCATTTCTTTTATGCTATTTACCATGCAGGGCAGTGGTCAACCAACCAAAGCATCCCAGCAGCAACAGCAGCAGCAGCAGCAGCAGCAGCAGCAGCAGCAAACATCGTCCTCCCCGACACTGCTGTCCAGCCCCAACCAGAGCAGTTGGGAGTCTCGGCCGTTGCCAGCGCCGACGCGTCCAAAGGTCAACAGCATCCTCAACCTGTTCGGCCAGTGGCTTTTTGATGCCGCTCTGGTACACTGTAAGCTCCACAGTGGCCTCAGTCGAGATCCTAGCATGACCGGTAAGAAGCGAGATGATGGCTAATAGCGTTTCCATTAATGCATGGCAGGTGGGTGTTATGTTGCTGTTCGTTTGTATCTGTTTCTGTGGGGTTATCTGTGGTTTTGGTGTCTGTTATTTTTTATTGTATGTCGTTGGAATATCCTTTTCTTATTTCACCATTTTCTCTGAAACTTCTTTGAGCTTTTCTGTGTGTGGAGGGCTTGGTTAGAAGTGGCCTGGTATGAGATTTCCATCTGGTTTTTAATTCATTTACATCTCCCGACTATGTAAACATGGCTACAACTGCATATAGACTATTAACCATATGTTAATGACAGCCTCATTTAATTGCTAATGCCATCACTAGAGGAGTCAATGACAACACATACAGAACTTACTGACTGAAAATGCATTGGCATATCATTGGCTCTCCATTTATTTTTCTCTTTTTGGTGTAGTGTCCTGCACGTGTCTGCCATGTCTGATTAATGTTAGACTTGTATTTGGTCAAAAGTCATGTATTGAGGAGAACAAAAAACAATTCATGCCTGATATGAATTGATCCCAAAATATTGGATCTGCTTTGATTTTGTGTCTCTCCACTATTTCTGTTATCTTGCAGCCTCTTTTATCCAAATTCTCCTTTCTTATAAATCTTGTAAGTAGGAACGGCAGCTTTTTTCCTCACTTGATTTGCGTTTCTTGACAAATCTTCCTGCTTTTTACTTGAGTTCCTTCATGATCATCGCCATTATCATGGTTTTCTGTTTTCACTCCTTGTCATATATTAAAGTTCACCAGCATTCTCTCAGCGTTTCTCCAGAGGTGATGGAATGGGTTTCACCAACTGACCACTTGTCTCAATCATCACGTTGCCAGTTTGTGACGCCATACTGTTTTAAGCTCTCATTTTTCTTTTGTTTGGGTCACACTAATGCTTATTTAGTTTTTAGTTTCAGAACCCCCTCAAGTTCAACATTGTTTTGTTTTTTGTAATTTCCTTTTGTATTGTCAGTTAACTTTGGTTTTAATTTTATTGGTTTGGTGCCTCAATGCATGAAGTGAATGTTCTGGACCTTGAGTGACAGTCATATAATTGCAACAGCAAGGGAGCTGACACAGGGATTTTGCTTTGTGGCCTTGCAGCAGCGGATGACTGACTCATTTTATTACCTGCACATTACACTTGATCATGCATTGTACCAATGATGTGTAGAACTTCTATGGCAAACTCTTTGTGTCAGAGTTCCCTTTATTGAATGCATTTAAATGATGTGAATGTGTGTTTGCAGTCCTTGAAGTGTTCGTACTATCTTGTTGTGATAGTGACTAAATGTCTGCTTTATGGTGCTTTTGTTTTTTTTTTTTCAATTTTGAAAGTTTACTTTTTATTGTATACTGCATATACTGTAGTAGATACGTGTTTATATTTGGCTTATACATTCAGAAATTTGAATAATCACATCGCAAATCAGGGTTCTTTCATTCTCTTTTTCTTCTTACTCTATACAGCAATAGCTACTCAAGTAGGTCTGGAGTTGAGAAGGAAGGGTTCCCAAATGTCCACTGACTCCATGGTGTCTAACCCCATGTTTGATGCCAATGAGTTTCCAGAGAGCTACGAGGCAGGAAGAGCTGAGGCCTGTGGGACTCTCTGCCGCATATTCTGTAGCAAGAAAACTGGAGAAGAGATTCTACCAGTTTACCTTTCAAGGTATCATAGATAAATTAACAACAGCCTCACTGTATGCAATGTGAAGTAGTTGTACATTTTAAACTTAAACAATAGGTTTAGGTAAGCTTTGTTAAAAAGTAAAATATATTATAAAAAAATCTAATGTATTGCTACTTCTTCATTTCTTGCAGGTTCTACATGGTCCTGATTCAGGGTCTCCAGATTTCTGATTTCATTTGTAGACCAGTTCTGGCTTCTATCATTCTCAACTCTTCATCTCTCTTCTGTACTGACCTGAAGGGCATTAATGTAGTGGTGCCCTACTTCATAGCTGCTTTGGAGACGATTGTCCCAGACAGGTTTGACTAAAAGCATCTTACAGGAATTTTACATCAGTTAATAAAAGATTAATATATTTTGTTTTTGGAATAACATTTTCATGAAAGTGTTGTGTTCTGATCTAACTAGAAAACCTAATGACTTATTGTTTTTTAAAAATAAGTTTTCGTAATATTGTGTGCTATTTATTATATGATAAGTTTGTGAGATTTACCATACTCTTCCAGGGAGCTGTCCAAATTCAAGATGTATGTTAATCCTACCGACTTGAGGAGAGCCTCCATCAACATCCTTCTTGCCATGTTGCCCTTGCCACATCACTTTGGCAATATCAAATCAGAGGTAAAAGCTTCTAAATCTGCCTCATAAAATAATAATACAACGTACTTCATCCTTTTGTCTTGGGTTATTTAAATTTTTTTATTTATAGGCATGAGGCTCTGGGTCATTTGCTGTTTAGATTTTTAGCACCATAAGCTTTTTTGATTATATTTATATTAACCAGGCTGTTGTCTATATTGACTTGGTGTGTTTTAGGTTCTGCTGGAGGGAAAGTTCAATGAGGAGGATGGATGGCCTCATGATCAGCCTGTGTCTTTCCTGTCCCTGAGGCTGCGTCTTGTTAATGTCCTCATAGGAGCACTGCAGACTGAGACTGATCCCACTAACACACAGCTTATACTTGGTACCTGCTTTTTTATATATTCTTCATCCAATTATGGTGCCTCTGCATATTACTTGTGCTTAACTTAAACCATTTTTCACGATTAAAGTTTTTATATTGTTCTGTTGTTAATCATTTCCTTCCTCTCAGGTGCCATGCTAAATATTGTTCAAGACTCAGCACTGTTGGAGTCCATAGGTGCACAGACTGAGACAGTAAGGCTTGTATAACTGCTTTTATTTTTCTACTGATAAATTGTCAGTATTTTATAGTGCTAGCAGCACTGTGGTGGAATGGAAGTCAAGTTTGCTGTGTTTTTGTGGTGGTAGGGGAGTATAGATGGGAGCCACATGACAGTGAAGAATCAGAGTCATAGCCGTACCAACAGTGGAATCAGTTTCACCAGTGGAGGCAGCACAGAGGCCACCAGCCCAGACTCTGAACGTCCTGCCCAAGCCCTGCTTCGTGACTATGGTAAAACACACATTTCCTATTTATGCACTAACATTGTATCTTTGTGCTGTGCTTGTTGTTATTTCATGAATAACACTTGTCGATCAGTGTACAACATGTCATTTATTGAATCTTTTTCTTTATAGCTAACATGGTTAAAGTGGTATTTAGAGTTAAGAAGCGCTGGGTAAAATGTCTCTGTAGGTGATTACGTTATTTGTTGCTGTGATGCTTTGCTGTTAAATAACATTTTTTGTGCAGTGCCAGCTGGTTGCATTGATTGGTTGCAACAATGTTGCCTAATCAAGTATTTGTTTTTTTTTCTCATGAGGGCTGAGTGATGCTGAGTTAATGTGTTCTGACTCTAGGGTTTTTTATTTTTATTTTTTAACATTCAAGGTAAATAGCATAACCGTTCTTATTTCATTTTGTCAACAAGTGTATATCTGTTTTCTATGAGCACTGTGCTGCGTATAGAAAACATTGTCCAGCAGGAAATTAGGGAGGGGTCTGCATAGTTCCTGTGGGATGGGATGGTAAACTATTACATTGTTTTGTGCCTCAGTACTGGACAGGAAAGGCAGCAAGACTTGAGACTGGCCCAGGGATCTGGAAGCAGTTGTTTCCTCAGCTGAATATGCTCATAATCATAAATTAAGAAAATCAGATTGCAGCGGTGGCACTATTGGTTTATATGTATTTTTTATTCAACATTAAATGATACAAAGGACTAAATGTATTTACGTACTCTCAGTCAGTTATTTAAAAGATTAGGATGATTATGATCATAAAAATATTGACATCTTCAGCCCTCAACATTATGTGCTGTACTAAATATCAAACTCTTTTCTAATGCATGTTTTTAATGCTGAGTGGTATCCACTAGGGGTGGGCTTAAAATTATATCACAATATTTCAAGAATATTTGCGATATTATATTTATTACGATAAAGGTAGAAAATAATAGAACAGCATTACTCAGTTGATAATTATCAGTAATTATATCAGTAAATCAATGTTTAGTAATAATCATCAAGGTTCAGTAATTCATAGTTTTCAATGACTGCAGCTTACAGACAGCAGCATTTATTAGAGTATTTTCCATCCTTCTTTTCCAGTGAGCTACTGTCATTGACTGCCTTTACATGCAGTTTATTAACCAGCAGCTTTCTCCAGTAGTCGGGGAAAGGATTTTACATTTATTCAAGAAATCTGGATACTGGAAAAATGCATACACTGCAAGTGCACTCTTTAATTAATCAATTGATTTCTCTTTTCATCTTAGACTTATTTTAAGAGCATGCTGCAGTTTGACTTTTTTTGAGGGAAAGTGACAGCACAGGCGATACAACTCATACTCAGTGTAGAATACCCGATTAAAAGAAAACTGCAGTGGACTTATTTCAATTTCTTTGGCTAAATCATTAATATTTTAAATTACAAGTTTCTATCGTGTAACAAATTATACCGGTATTGTCGTGGACGATATGATATGGCACACCCCTAGTATCCACTATTTTTGCATCAATTGCATCCTATGGTCCTCTGTACTTAAGCTTTGTTGTGTGGTTTCTGCTTTGCTCTATTCTTTGCGGTGTTTGGTATTTCGGGGTGTTATATGGTCTAGCTCTTCCAGATACGGCGGCAGGCCTCCTGGTGCGCAGCATCCATCTGGTTACACAGAGACTTAACTCCCAGTGGCGGCAAGACATGAGCATTTCACTGGCTGCCCTGGAGCTGCTGGCTGGGCTTGCTAAGGTAACGCTAGTACCATAGAGACTTGTCTAGGATTTCTCCCTCCTCTTAGAGGTCCCTTTTCATAAAACTAGATTTACTGAAAGTCTGACCTAAATCTAAGCTGTTTTCTTATTAATCTCTAATCTAATTTAACTGGTATGCCTCCTTCCCAAATGACTGTAACATCACAGTGAACAAAACGGATTATATCTTTTTGTGGCTTCTGTCACCTTCAGAATTCTCTAAGTTTATTACAAGAGAGTTGCCCTCAATATGTCAACAAAGTACAATGAAATAACAAATGAGAATCTATTGGATAGAGAGAGTAATTTCTATTCCTCGTAACAGTTGTACAGTTTATTTTTAATGACCTGCTGCCTTGCTGGGATGTCTTGGTTATTAAAACATACAATTGGTTTAAACTATATAACTTATTTATACATATAGTTGCATATAGTGATTTGTTGATTTAATGTTATCATTATTTATTTAAACATAATTCTTTGTATATGCCCAATCCAGGTAAAAGTGGGAGTAGACTCGGCAGATCGCAAGCGCGCTGTCAGCTCTATATGTGGGTACATTGTGTACCAATGTAGCCGTCCAGCTCCTCTTCAGTCCAGAGACCTCCACTCGATGATTGTAGCAGCCTTTCAGTTTCTCTGTGTGTGGCTCACAGAGCACCCAGACATGCTGGATGAAAAGGTATTTCTATCAAGACTGGATATCAAATTTCTCTCCAAATTACATTGTTTAGTTAAAGAGATGTAGTATTTTTGTGAGGTCAACTGTTTACTTTTCTGTATCAGGATTGTTTGGTAGAAGTGTTGGAAATTGTGGAACTTGGAATCTCTGGCAGCAAGTCGCGACAGGAACAAGAAGTACGGCATAAAGGGGAAAAGGAGCACAACCCAGCTTCTATGAGGGTGAAGGACGCTGCTGAGGCAACTCTGTCTTGGTAAATCTTAATGTTTATACACAATGGACCAGACTTGCCATTGATATAGCCACTCATTACTTTAGGTTGTTGGTTTTAACTTCATATTCTGTTTGACTTCTCATAAATATAGTTGCATAGTTTCTAACTAACATACTGGGCCATCTTTTGAGGAATATTGTACATAAAAGAACATTTACATTTTCATATCTTGGCCTCCTGTCTGAGCATGGTTCTTAGGTTTTAATGTATTTAGAATGATCCCTTTGTCAAAAGCCAATCAAAACACATGCTATTTTCAAAAAATACTAAGCATTAAAATTTTGTTATTGATCTAATAGTGACAGACACTTGAGTCTGAGCTCAGAACTGTGAACTGCAGTAAACACTGGCTTACCAGCTGTGATGTCTCCTAAGCTCCAAACATTTACACTTCTCTTGTCTTGCACCTTTTGTTTTGTTTGTATTTTTCTGTTTAGCCACTGAACTAGTTTGCCCCAGTATTTCTGCTGCACTTACACAGATGACTGTCAGAAAGAGAAACATGTTTACATTTGACCCAGTTTCTTCCTATTTATGTACTTGGGTTTCTCTGGTGTTCCCCAGTATCATGCAGGTGCTGGGGGCCTTCCCTTCTCCCAGTGGGCCTGCCTCCACCTGCAGCCTGCTAAATGAAGACACCCTTATTCGCTACGCCAGACTAAGTGCCACAGGAGCCAGCAATTTTCGTTATTTTGTCCTGGACAACTCTGTCATCCTCGCCATGCTGGAGCAACCTCTCGGCAATGAGCAGAGTCAGTAGTTTATCATTCATACTTTGTCGTAATACCTGTTTATTGTTATATCAACAATAAAACCAAGTAATTACTTAAATTGAACAAGTAGATAATATTACCTTCAAAGTAACAAGCATTGGTGAACTAAAAAAAAATAATCCACAGGATGTCCTATATCTTGATATTCCTCATCTTCTTCATCTCTGTCCTCACAGACCCTAGTCCATCAGTGACAGTTTTGATCCGAGGGACAGCTGGCAGACACGCCTGGACTATGCAGCTCTTCCACCAACCCAGAGGAGCTCGGGCCAATCAAAGGGTGAGATCACATGTACATTTCTGCATAATGAAAGGCAACAATACTAAAACAGTATCACAGAAATATTTTATTGTAATGTGCTTTGTTTGTGCACTTGTAAAACATAACATTTTTTTACTGATAACAAAAATCCATATTTCTGTCTACTTGTCTCCTTTCACAGCAGATGTTTGTTCCTGAGGGCCGTCCAACTCCCAATAATGATGTGGGAATCAAGTACAACGTCAAGCAGAGGCCTTTTCCTGAAGAGGTGGATAAGATTCCTCTTGTTAAAGCTGATGTCAGTATTCCAGACTTGGATGACATTGTCAGTAAAGAGGTGAGTTTTAATTCCTGTTGTTGTTACCTTGTTATTGATCTTATATCCACAAATCATTCTATTATGGAAATAACCTAAACCAAGATTGTTTGCTCTTGTTGCTAAAATAGAGCCATGAAAAAATTTAATTAATCATATTATGTGTTATTATAAAAACTCAGGTGTGTTGTATGGGCTGGCAGGATGATTCAAGAACTACAAAAACAGTGATCAGTAATTACCAACACGTGAGTTTTTGGACAGGTGAAATTTCACTTGTGTGTGTCTTGGAAAAAAGGGTCGTATCATTGGGTTTGGTGACAAATATGTTGCGACTTTTTTGTTCATATTCTCAATTCAATGCAATACCCTTACAATAACTTGTAGCTTCTTAATGCAGTTGAAACCCATGAATAGCTATGGTCTGAAATATTACAACAGTGAACATTGACAGTTTCACAAAGACTGGATTTATTGAAGGGCTGTTGGACTGGATTGGAAGAAGTTGAATTAGTTTGGTTGACTGATTTATTTATAATGGTAATTACTTCTGTCAGTTTCTAAAGGTTTGATAATATTTTCATACTTCGATGCACAACAGTGACACTTTTTACATAAACTTTGGGAGGTGACACATCTATATATGGACTGTGGGGCTTGCATTTTGTGGGTTAAAGCTGAACCTTTGCAGTTGCCCTTCAGGATCCTCTGGAAATTGTCTAAAATATGTTTCATCTTTATCTTTTCAGCTGGAAGTTCAGCATGACAAGCTTCGTACACTGATGACCAAGCAAATAGAGTACGAGAACTCTTTGGAGCGACACAGCGAGGAAATCTGGAAGTCCAAATGTTTCCCTGATCCGCAGACTGACTGTAAACCCCCTCCGCCCTCGCAGGAGTTCCAGACAGCACGCCTTTTCCTCTCCCATTTTGGCTTTCTGTCTCTGGAGGCACTCAAGGTTGGTAAACATAATTTGTATCATGGTTTATAAAAAAATCTCTTAGACTGACGTAGTGAAAAAACATTTTCTTCCAGCTATTTTTGTTTCTTTATTTTTGCTACACAACTTTACTTGTTTTGTTGTGCAAGGGTAATACAGCAATATTTATATTATTAGATTGTTCTTGCAAATACTTTATTTAGAATGTATTTATAACTAGTTTATTACTGATAGGAGCCCAGCAGCAGTCGTCTACCTCCACATCTGATTGGCCTAGAGTCGTCCATGCCAGGGTTTTTTGATGACATCAGCTACCTAGATCTACTACCCTGCCGACCTTTTGACACTGTCTTTATTTTCTACGTTAGAGCTGGACAGAAATGCAGCGCTGAGGTGAGAGAAATCAGACTTATTGTTTACAACAACACGTACGTAGAAATAATACTGTATACTGATTGACGAGTGGGCTTATTATTTAATTCTACCTAGACCTAAAAATTACTTGAATTCAACTTGGAAATATATGGATGATGTTGCCTCTTTCACAATATGTGTGTAAAAATCTCTCTAAGAAAGGATCTTTAATTGTTTTTGTTGGCCAGATCCTGAGGAATGTGGAGTCATCATCCACTGTCCAACCCCACTTTTTGGAGTTCCTGCTGTCATTGGGCTGGGCTGTGGACGTAGGACGCCACCCAGGGTGGACAGGACACCTAGATACAAGCTGGTCCCTCAACTCCTGTTCTGATAACAATGATATACAACAAACAGGTGAGATATTAAGCCAACTGCTGCATTAGATCTGAAGAAGGCTACGAGTGATTGTTATTGTTATTGTTATACAATTGTTATTTGTCTACAGGTTTGAAATTTATAGTAATCAACTTACTTTTGAGCTTTACATTTTTTTATAGAGGAAGCAGCTACTCCTGAGGACACAGGAGGATCAGTGTTCAATGGGGACAAGCAAGTTTTGTACTATGCTGATGCTCTGACAGAGATTGCCTTTGTTGTTCCTTCTTTAACAGAAAATTCAGGTCAGTATTTACTTCTTTCACTATGAATTAATAAACGTATTTATACAGTAAACTTTTGCAACTCAAAAAGTTAATTTAATTCAAAATGTGAACTTACATGTATTCTAGATTCTAAAGTTAAATATTTCAACCTTTTTTTAAATTTCAGAGAATATAACTCATTAAGGGACAGTGTCTCAGATTATTAGAATGTTTCCTTAGATAA
The DNA here is from genome assembly GCA_900302695.1 of Helostoma temminkii. NCBI lineage: Eukaryota > Metazoa > Chordata > Actinopteri > Anabantiformes > Helostomatidae > Helostoma > Helostoma temminkii. Next base: position 17,619 of record OMLM01008675.1, read on the forward strand.
GTCGAAAATGATTCACAAAACGGAAATGTCCAGCTTCTCAAAAGTATGTTTGTTTTGTTTGTTGCTGCAGGAACCCAAACACTTGGTTTCTGCAACTTTAAATTACTGCTGTTGAAGACCATGTTGCTTTGATAGTAGCCATTAAAACTTCTGTGTTCTTCCTGAGTAAAATTAGGTAGACAATCAAGCACAGTAATATCATCGTCAGCAAACCAGTTAGTTGCAGTTTCGGTACTGTGGGCAGGGACTGGAAAAGTAAATTGGCGCCTCCATAAAGCTTGTCAGCTAAAGCTTAAATCTTAAATGCTCCTGGTAGGACGGCTACATTAACTTTCAACATGATAAAACACTTGTATATCCAGTTTATATACTCTATATAAGAGACGTATCAGCTGAGATATAGTATTTGATGAAAAGCCAGTCAGGGATTTAGAGCTGACAGAGTTGTCATTTGCTCTTTGTGGTTTCCCAGAGGAGTCATCAGTGCACAGTGACTCCACAGTGGAGGCAGACACCAACACAGACCTCATTCCTGGTTTACTCAAACAACCCAATCTCACACTGGAGCTGTTCCCCAACCATTCTGAAAACCTGGAGTCTGCCAAAAAGGTAAACGTATGTTTCTCTGACAGTGCTGACTAGGGTTTCTCTTTTTGTGTAGTAAACTCACTGTGTATTGTCCTGTATCTTTAGTTAAGTCCTTTGGTAAAGACAAAGAGGTCATCAACTGGAAAGTCTTTTCCACCACTGGGTCCTGAGACGAAGGTGTTTGTGGTGTGGGTGGAGCGCTTCGATGATATTGGTAGGCACATACTCCTCCCCTGTCCTTTAATTTGAGACTACTGATGGGGAAATATATATTATCTCCCTGCGTAGATTATACTACATTCTTCTCTTCTGAGCAAGTTGTTTATGAATCTTCTGGTATACAATTCTCATTCTCTTCAGTTTCAAATGTTGATGTAAAAAACCCCCAAACATTTCTTTGGTATTTAACAAATAAATTCATTGTACATGAATGTCACTGTCGTTGTGTTTTTAGAGAACTTCCCGTTATCTGACCTCTTGGCAGAAACCAGCACGGGCCTGGAAGCTAGTATGAGCAACAGCACTTCCTGCAGGTATTCAGATGTTTACTCCAGAGATTGAAACTCTCTACACTTTGCTGCCTTTCTGGAGATCTTAAGGTTCATAAATTGTTTTGGTCAGGTGCAAAAAAGAATAAAAACCTTTCAGCAAAGCAGCATGTGACATGTAGAACAATAGAGCTCAAATCAGGAAGTACAACATGCAGCGTGTGCAAAATGAAGCAAAGAACAGGAACTGTGAGAGAGGAGATGACAGAGTTGTGCAGTGGCTTAAAGGACAGTGACAGCTGAGGCCACTGAGAATGAGCTTTACACAGATATAAACAGGTTGTATTTACCCATTTAGGAAAGCATTGCTTGAAGATGTGTGATCTGATAAAACATGACAACCATTTATTTAATTTAACAGGTCTCTTGAAGTAGTGTGGCTGGATGCCATTTGTAAAGATGGCTAAAATTACTTTTTCTTATTTTCACAACAAAGACATTATTTTGGGATAATGATCTTATTTCTGAAATGGTTCACTTCAGTATTAAAAAAAAAAAAACACAGAAGATCCTGAACATTAAAATGCAACATATATGTAACATGCTCTTTTTCTAATTGTGGTATGTGCTGCAGGTCAGGGTTACTTGAGAAGGACATTCCTCTGATCTTCATCCACCCTCTGAAGACAGGACTTTTCAGGATTCGGCTTCACGGAGCTGTGGGCAAATTTGGCATGGTGATTCCCCTGGTAGATGGTATGGTGGTCAGCCGCAGAGCTCTAGGTAATAACACATATGGCCTGCTCTAACTAAAGTGGCCCAACCATCATTACCACACTTCCTTTTTACTTTAGCAGAAGAAACAATCAGCCAGTCTTAATGCAGTACAGGGAATCTGTCAGGATTATTGATTTTATTGAGTGAAATAGTAATGCTCTCACGTTAATATTTTATGTTTATTAGGCCAGGGAGAACATGATGAGAAATGACCACACACTCTCTGTTTTATCTTCACAACTTTTTTCTGTGGTTTTACCTTTTTATGCAGGAGTAGTTGTCCAGTCCCAAACCAGTTACCTGTGATTGCTGATGAGCTTATGTTTTTGCCTCTTTCTAACAGGTTTTCTTGTGCGTCAAACGGTCATCAACGTGTGCCGACGGAAGCGCCTGGAAAGTGACTTGTACAATCCGCCTCACGTGAGGCGGAAGCAGAAAATAACTGAGATTGTCCAACGTTATCGCAACAAACAACTGGAGCCTGAGTTTTACACCTCGCTCTTCCACGAGGTGGGGGAGGGAAAGCCTCATCACTAACGCCCCTGTCCTGTCCTAACACTGGCTCACAAGCGTACACCACACAACACACACTCTTATCCTGCATTCATACACCATTTACAACTGTGCGTACACACACACACACACACACACACACAGAATCTTTATATTTATACTGTAAAATTTTGTTATTTATATGAATACATATATCAACACTGTCTGCCTTTGACTCTGAGAGCAAAGTGTCAAAAACCATGCCAAGGTGAAAAAGCTACACTTTTGTCACAGCCACTCATTGAAGATTTGAATGGCTAAAGTTCAACAGTGACAGTCTCTGCTCATTTAGATTCATGCTTTGTGGAAAAAGAGTTTCTGCTTGTCTTTAACTGCAATACAATAGTTACACTGTTGGCCTTTCTGAACTTATAAAAAAAAATTGTTCGTTAAACTCTGTAATACAAGTAAATTTGTTTGTTTGTAAATCAGTTTTAGGCACTGAACTGATTTATGGTTGGATATTTGCCAAGGAGATAAACATGTAAGCGTCATAAAATGTTTTGTAGTATATGTGGCTTCAAGAGAACCGAGGTGATTGAAACATTAAGTCATAATCTAATCTAATTCTGTTCCGTCTACACCCAGATACCTGCTAATGTCTTCCTAGTGCAAACACATTCGGCCATTGCAGTAGCTGACTGAGCACACAAACATTGCTGTTTAGTGTTTTATTATTATTTTTTTTATTATGTTGTATTACTGTATGTCATTTTTGACACCTGCACTGTCTCTGTGCCAGTCTGAAACTCCTCCCATTACACTACATCTACTGCAGTGTGTGTGTTTGTGTGTGTACACATGTGGCCAAATGTATGTTTATTCAGCCAGCGAAACTATTAACACTACAAAGAGTCATACTGATCCCTATAAAGCCTGTGTTCAGCATTTAAAGAGGAGTTTTGTCACTTTCAACGAATGCGAATCTCTACAGTTTTGGAAATAACAATTTTCAAGGTATAACCCTAGTTAATACTTGAGTAACACTTGAGTTTACTGATAATGAGAGAAGTTACAGAGCTTCTGTAGTTTGCACTTGAAGATTGCAGGGCTAACATGAAATGACAACAAAGACATTTTAGGTTAAAAGTTTTGCCAATACCAAACAGAATCATAGCACAGTTCAAGTGTCTTGTTACTCTAAATAAATCTGCGGTGATGGATTCGAAGGCCAAATTACTCAGTGTATGTAACTAACATTTTTGGCTGAACACAGCTGTCGTTTTTTAAAACCCGGAAAGACAATATTTAACTTGTCAGCTATATTGAGTTTGGATTACAGAAATGTGCAGTTTTGCCTTCACAGATGTTTTAGTAACTTCTTTGCTTCACAATTTGTTTCACTTTTGTTTACTCACTGTACTTTGGTTTTTATTCAAGCCCTTTTACTGTCTGCCTGTAACAATGTGAATTTATTTATCACAGAGATGGAACAGGGCAAACACCTCTAGTTTCTTTGTTATATTGGAAAGTCTTAATGCACTGAGCACATTTTATGTTTATTTTCTATTCCCTTTGGTTACCGGTCTTTTGTACTTTTGTGCATTTTGAAAGAAAACCCTGCTGAAGGAAAAGTTTTATCTTGTGAAAAACGAATGAAGAGGCGCTGTTGAGTTTTTAACCTATCATGTCTAATTGTGTGACTCACTTTTTATGACAGTGCTTTATGCACCTGCCTTTTTTGGAAGGATAAAGTACATTAAATATGCTTCAAATGAACTACATACAATCAGTCATATATTGTATTCTATGTTACTTCTCTGATGATTGATCATATTTAAGGATTTACCATGTACAGAAGCGGAGGATAATATGTAAATATGCGACGTGTAAGGCATTTACAAGTTGTCTGTTGTAATCGCCTGATAGGGCGTGAAAAGTTGTGTGTATGCAAATATGTGTGGGAGGATCACAATGGGTTTTGAATGTAACATGCATCAATTAAAACTATTATTGACATTTTAATTTCTCCCATTCCTAATATTTTACTTATTGTTTTGGGGATTTTTATGAGAAATAAAAAAAAAAGAGGTTTCACGTTTTACTTTTTAATATTTAAATGATAGACTATTTTTTCCCAAGGGCAATTTAAGTTTGTAAAATATGTGTTAAAAAAGTAAAGTTATTCTGTCATGAATAGTGGCACTAAAACATGATGAAAGTAGCCTGAGGCATCCAACTTTGACCTGGTGTTATTGCAGTGAGATGATACTTGATAAAACAACCTCTGGGGGAGACCTCAGACAGTAGGTGTGTTTTGAAGATATATTGTGAAGAGTGTGTTTGGTCTACCATAGCATTTCTTAGTAATGCACCCATGGGTATGCCACCAAACAGGTGTTTGCCCTTTTCTGTCTCAAAAATTGCCAATTCATCTTTATGCTGCTACAAAAACATCATCCTTGTGCTGAAGAGGACGACAACAAGACGATAACTAATTGGAATGAAAAATATATACACAGCAGGCATTGGTGTCTTAGACCGTAGACAACAGAAAACGGAGCAAAAACTGTTTTAAAAGGAAAGTGGGTTCTAGACCTGAAAGTTAACAAACCACCTGTCGTTCTGTGTCCACCAGATGGCGCGTTTCTCCTAATATTCTCTATGTACAATATACTGACGAGGAGGGAAGGGGTTTTAAATTCAATATAATTTTTTAAAATATTTGGAATATTATTATAGGTCGTGGCCTGACATTAAAATACTGCCTAATGTGGTTACATTCACAATGACGGAAATGTCCAAAAACATTGTGAAACACTTTTAAAAAAAAATTTTTTAAACCTAAAAATTCTGGAAATGGGTATTTTGATATTTAAAAGAAACTACTAGAAATAGTTTGCCTGGCAAGAGTGTGTGTGCCCTTTAAAAATATCATTGTGGACATCAAAAATATCAAAAAGAAAGGTAATAATAAGAATAAGACGGTGTATGTGGTGAGTTTATGGTCTTTAAATGTCTGCTGGGTTTTATTTTGGTGGATTTATGTGTTGTAGGTGTTCTGTAGTGGATAAACAGAACTAGTTCAGTACAGCTGCAGTCATTTTAGTAATTACTTATTTCCTTTGGAGTCAGTTTACAGCTCCTGCCGGGGATTAGTTGTCTCTTAATAATGAGCGCACTGTGTTTTTTAATCTTCTGTAGTGTACTACAGCAATTAATGTAACCGCTGCAGGTAAAGTGTGTTTGTGTTAGTGTGTTTTCACTCACTGCTCTGAGCAGAAGTGAGCTGTGCGTGTGTGTGTGCGTGCGTGTGCGTGTGCGCTCCGGCACTGACTGGGTCCCTCCTTCACTCTGTCGCCTCTCCAGTCGGAGCCGATCTGTTGCCGTGCTCGCTCTCAGCTGGTGTGGCGACCACACGTCCAGGCTCTGCTTGTTGTTTGGTACTTTTCGTGAACTTCATTTCCAGTGCGCGGTGCGTTGCGCATCACCGCCCGTGGGGATATTTTGGAAAAGTTGTTGCTGCAAAATGGACTGAAGCAACAACTCGGCGAAGCGCGGATACTTAAGTTAAGAAGAGTGTTTCTGTAAGGAGCAACCTCTCTGAGGGTTGAGTTGCAGTCATGGAAGAGGACGAAGGGCATCTGGAAAACGGTATCCACGCCACCAAGGACTCGGACCGACAGCAGCGGCTCAGGCTTTGTGTTTTAAATGAAATACTGAACACGGAGAGGGATTATGTTCGGACACTGCTTTTCCTTCAGTCGGTAAGTTTGACATTATCCTTCACGTTGCTTATGCCCACGTTCCGCGCTCTCATTCACGGGCACAACATTACGCCAAACTCCAGTCATAAATCTTGATATTTAAGCTTTTCTTTCTTTTGGTCCATAATTCACGTCTCGTAGGGTGTATTAGACAGCTTATCGCATTTAATGAAATGACAGGCTAAACTCTTTCATTCGGCGCATAAACAACGCATTAAGTGGTTCATGCTGCAAGGAAACAATACATTTAAAATTTCGCTCTGTTATAGCTTATAAGCTGTCTCTGAAGATAAACCCCCTGTAATTTGTATTGGGTTTGGCGTGACTTTCTGTCCGCAAGGGTAGCTATTCATCAGTAACTTTTAATTTCTATAGTAAAGTCATATATGTATATAAACTAGGGGGGTAGACACGTCGTGTTGACAGCTTTCAGGGAGGGCAGCTTGCTGGAAATGTCATAAACAGAATATCTGTGTCTAAGCTGTAGTATCTTAACCTGCTGTTAATGAAATCTTTCAAATACTGTCAGAATCATATTCTAAGTAGACTTTTCCCCCCACAGGCATTAATGCTTTGGGACATCGCTCACACCTCTCTATTGTGTGTTAAAGCGCAGGTTTAAGACAATCGCAGGAGAGCTCCATTCACACTGTCTTTGCAAATAAATAGATATTCATGAGCTTTCAACAGCACCGCTCCTCCTCTTTTTTTCAGACAGAGATAAGAAACCAAACCAGCACAGATAGCCATTCTCTCTTTGTACATCAGCTGCCTTTAATGAGTGTCCTGTTAACGCAGCACGCTCCTTCCAGCCACCATCACAAAGTGATGTCTTCCACTTGACTTTAATTTGTCGCTCCTCCTTGACAGCCTTCTCCTCACCATCCTTGCCTTGTTGTCAGTGGTACATGCATGATGCAGGTGGCTTCTGCTACAGGCTGAGAATAAGTGGTGTTAACTCCAAACTGGCTGCATTTACTGTGACATTAATAATGTTGCTGTATGAAATCCATGCAGGGAAATCCCCTCTTTTGATACCCCTCCATAACAATGTCACAGGTCAGAGTTGGCTACAAACGTTACTCCTGAGCAATAAGGTTGCAGGCTTCCTCACTTTGCCACCTTTACTGTCTCTTACTTGCAGCCATTGATTGTTATTTTTTTGACTTTTAATTTTTACTTGCCGATTAAAAGAAGGTTGTTGTTTTTTGATCGTGCTATTGACAGTACATTTTCCATTTTCAACATCTGGTTAGCATTTTGTCAAACATTGTGGTTCCCTCTTTCTCTTGTGCTGTCACATGTTTAGAAACTTCCTCAAAGCTCTTGAAATAGTTCTGTTAATCTGCAGCCTAGTGTCACCCAGATGCTAAATCAGTCCTCGACTCACTGATACACCTTTTTAAAAATTAAATCCACATAATGTAACTTCAGGATGATGTACGAGCTGAGCCCTGTGTTAGTTTATTGCATTGTTTTACATTGTAAACTTCTAGTCGCTATCAAAAAATAATCTTTAAACAGAGACCATCTCTGTGATGCTGCTTTTTCTCTGTTAATCAAGAAGCAGCCCAGACTTATCTTCTGCTGCAAGACAGACCTGGCAGCACAGTGACTTGCTTTGACCTGCCCCCCCACCCAGAACCCAGTTCTGGCACAATGATAAAGACAAAGCCTCAGTGATTTATCAGACAAGTCTGGGAGCTTTTTCCTGTGGACATCTGAAAGCTGTCAGTGCATTTGCCCTCCACCATTCTCCTCCCCATCACCACATCCATTGGCATCTTTTGATTTAAGCCACATGGTGGAAAGCCAGAGAGGAGTCATATCCTCATGCTCGAGGGAACTCCAGTTATCACCTGTGTCTTTGCATTGAATGTTGTTTGTACAGTAAACAGTGCAGACAAATGGAGTGTCGAGATTTAGCCTGTATTGTGTCCTAGTCTTGATGTCCATGTCATGACGAAGTGTGATTTTTACATAGGTTTTATCATCTTTTCGATGTAAGAAAACATAAACCATGAATTGTATCATTGTGTTCACAAGCATTTTTATAGACTAGAATAGACATGCATTGTTGTCCTCATCATTAGAATATAAACTATGTGAACACTCTACATGTGATATTGTACTTTGTGTGTACATGTGACATCCTTCCCTAAATCCATCCGAATCAGTACACGCACATTGAAAACAAAAAGGGAAAAGAAAAATCAGTTTGCACCCCCAGTGTCTCTACAAATCTCCACAATATTGTCCATCCAGTATCCAGCTGAGCTTGCCCCCCTTCCCTCAGTGGGAGCCAAGGCTTTGTCACCATGCAGCTCACTATGGTGTTGATAAGGAAAGTCTGGCTGTGGGAGCTCAGAACATATGGTTTCAGTAAAGATACAGAGTGATTCGGGGTGGGGGTAGATAGGTTGGAGATGCATAGTCTGAGTGTGTGAGGAGCTTCAATGAATGACGTGGTTATAGAATATTCAATAAATGATTCTTTGTTAAGAAGTGATGATTTTCATGCAGTCAAGTTAGATATTTCCTACATTTCCCAGATTATCCTTAGACACTTTAATGAGGAGGTTTGGTATATTCAAGCATCTCCTGTGACTTACACATGTGCATGTGTAGAGGACAAGAGATAATGTAGGAGTCAGACAATGCCAGGGGTTTTCCCCACTCAACAAAAGTGAACTGCACCCACCACTGAAAACACAACATAGCTTCAGGTTTCTATGCTTTCTAGTCCACTGATGAAGTTTTGGTTCTGTGGAAATGACACCGCAAATTCAAAAGAAAATATTAATATATTCCGCTGCCAGGCTTCCTTGTAGCCACACCAGCGATATGTAGATGAGACGCCAAGTTCTGAATATGTCAACATAATCAAATCTTTCAGTGTGTTGGTTTTTTTTTGTGTATAGGCCCTTAGTTTCTTTCTCATTTGAAGAGACTTCATGGTTTTTGTGTTCTCACTAGGGTTTTTCCCTCATCTCCACAGTAGAATTTGAACTGATTGAATGGCATCTCACTGTTGACCGCCCACATCACTCTCCATTGCCTTATCGCTGATTTATTTTCCACCTCCCTTTGTGCTCTTCTACAACCTCCTGGATCTTTAGCCCCAGTGCATCGCTTATCAATCGCAATGATTGCAGCGACACACCAAAGCGACGGTTATCCAGCTTTGGCATCTCAGCCGTTTTGCATGTCACTCATCCCCTAACAATTACTAGCGCCATCGAGCTCATCCGATGTGCTGCAGTAAAGCATGTAGAGATGGTGGGAGGAGAAGAGGTGAGAAGAGGGATTAGTGATTTCAATTTGCTTAGTGTTATCACTGCAAATCTGCCTCCACTTCAAATGCAGTGGAAGCAGACTGACACAAACTGATTCCTTCTCAATTCCAGGTTTTTTGATAACTGCTCTTTTTAAGCCTTTGTTGCCACAAATTTCCTTCTTTGTGTCTGAATCGATCATTCCGCAGCGCAATAGATTAGTGGGGATTTTCTTCAGGGCACTGCTTTGTTGATTTAATCCAGGCAACTGGATTTTCCCTGCCATGATCCACCAAATGTAGGCTATCCATGACAGGAATATGGTCAGTGGAGTCATACCCAGTAGATGTTGGGATTTTCCTTCAAAACCATAAAAATAGAAGTTTGTCATTATGAATGTTTCTTAATGAATACTGTCCAGTGAAGACAACTGTGGAATGATGTAGCCACTAAGTTACTCAGCTTTTGAGCTTCCTTACTGGGAGACAGAGACATGGGTGTCCAGGAAGGTCTCATCAGTGCTGCAGGATAATAGGAAACATCTGGAAATGGTGTGCCCTGTGACCCTTGCTTTAGGCCACACACAAGTCGGATTATATGTCTAGTACTGATGTGTGCTTATGCGGATAAACAATATTGTGTGTAACTGCATGTACTCTACCGTATGCAGGTGTATTTCTTCCACACCTCTTTCTCTTCTTTTGCTGTTGTTGGGTTTTCTATACGTGCGTCTGTAGCTACTGTTGACTAACTTGCTAAGAAAACAGGATGACAAGTGTACATGCTCACAAACACACAATCCAGCACGTTATCCAACCACTGCCCAGGAAGACAGACTGCAGGAAGCTTGAGCTTCCTCTCCAAGCTTAAGCCCGCATTTTCCTCTTTCCTTTCTTTTTCTTTTTCCCCCTCTGCTCAATCTCTAGCCCTCCCCTCTTGGTGGGAAAGACCAGCATCAAGTTTCTCCGGGCTACGGAGGTATAAATAGCTTCAGATTCTAAGTCTCATCTTGGCCACAGCGCTGGTGGTTTCAGCTCACTGCAACCTCAGTCTTGCTGAAGTCATACAAACACAGACACAAATCACATATATATAGCTGAGTGAAGAGGGGAGGTCGCAGCCCATGGAGTCCAAACAGCAGGTAGAACAGTTATTCTGACAGACAGCTGGGGTTTTGTGAGTTTTTTTATTATTATTGAGCTTTAAACTCTTTTCATAAGACTTGAGAGACAGGACACAGAGCGTCATCGTGAAGCTTCTAACTCCCAGGTTAATCAAACTTTCAAATGTTGAAGCAGCGTTCAGGAAGTATGTGAACAAGTCATGTTTATTTATATAGGAGACAGTCACACTTTTCAGTTCTAGAGAGGGAAGTGACATTTTGATTTAACAGTAACCCTCCCATTTAATCAATCACCGTACGTGTTATCTTCCCTTATATAGGATAGAGTTTATTTTCATGTCAAGACCCAGAATACTACATTAACCTTAGGTCAGTGCATAAATTACAGATCTGCCTTAGATGCACACTTGATGTTAATGCTTTGAGTTCCAACTGTGCACCCTTCCATCTTGCTCTGAACATTAGGTACCTTGCAGTGCAGTTACTGTGCCAGACTAACTGATTACAATGCAGCAAGTTACATAAATGGAGTAAATGCCAGTTTCCAACTTAATCTAGTGTTTTTGTAGTGATCTTTGTAGTTAGGCAACTTCTCTGAGGCATATGACTGCAATGGGAATTTCAAGAATTCAAGTTTAACCAGTCTAAAGCACTGTAACACCTGAGGCATGATTTCATAAAACACACCACCCCCTCCCCCCACAAGAGATGTTTGTGGATTCTTGGAGCTTGGAGTGATTTAGAAATTATGAAAAATTTTAATTAGTATATCTTGATGTCTTATCTATAATCTCATTATATTGTTACAGGTATACACATTTAAAGAAGTGAATTGCAAATGTGTCCTGTAAAATCAGATCTATGTACAAGTAAGAATGTTCATGAGTCAGCATCAGTCAAGCATTATTTAAGATGACTGATTTCCCTTTGTCATGACAAAGCCATGCAATGTCAAGAATGTATTTACAGGTGTATTTCCAAAAAGAGGTGCCATAACTGGTTACGAAAAGTTGTCTTAAGGATGGTGTCTTAAGGATAAATTATATCATTAACTGGCTTGAAATTATATTATTTATATAATTATTATATTTCCCTATGGAAATCATGACCCAGACAAAGTTACAGATAATTTCTCAAGAAGTGGACACTGGGTGCAGTATCTGTGCAGCATGGTTTTGAAGAGTGAATCAAAGGAGTGAATGGATACCTGCTCTCCCCAGGAGCTTCCTATTTGGTTTACAGACTGTGGCAGCAGGCTTACAATGTTTGTTTGCATTCTCAAGTACAACCAGATGTGTGGATTATTTTTAGGTCAGAGGTCATTTTTCTAATTTTAACCTTTTGGACAACCAATGAACAACTTTTGCACACAGTCCCTGGAATGTGAAGACTTTGGATAGATTTTAGATAAGGCTTGGATTAGATTACAGGACGCTTGGAGCCTTGTTCGATCAGGGTAGGTCAGAGGATATGTCTGGCCTTTATGCTGTCCACTTGTCACAATGGGACACAGACACACTATCCAACAAGCATATGTTTAGAGGTGGATGAGGATGGTGCCATGACTCATGCTTCTTGCCATTCTTGTCTCTTTTGTCCATTATTTTGCTCTGCAAGCTCAGATCAGCACTGTGAACTTTGAAATCTCAGTTTTTCTGAAGGGCTGTCGATATACAGTATGTGTGACAGGCTGAGTGAATGACGGTAAAGGTACTGGGAATGTGTATTTGCTGGATTAACAAACAGAGAACATTTAAAGAGTTGAAAACTGGGAATGATTTTGTTTTAATTGTCAGGATATGATTGACACTTTGTTAAACAATTTCACTTTGCCAATTAGTGGATCTCTTTGTCTATTTATGTTTCTTAAACCTGCATGTTAAAGAGCCTGTTGACTGTGCTGTTTGTGACAGCTGTTGGCAAATTCCTTGGCTTTGCTGCCTAAGTGTTTTTTATTTTGGCATGTATTCAATGTGATGATAGTTTAACCAAATAACATGGCACAATTAGAGGCTTGAGTCATACATACTTGAGCTGTTACTATCATAACTGTGTTCTTGCATGTTGACAGAAAACCTTGTAGGAAATGGTGCTACATGTTGACACTACAGGCATTTTTTGTAGGGTTTTGTCGACAACTTTGATTATATCTGTCTTTACATGATACATGTAGGACAGGAAAATTAACCTGAGAATAAATTTTACTAGGACCGTTATCTGTTTTTCATCATGTGAGTGCATGCAAGTTGGACTCAAAATTTGCACTTTGTTATCTCTCTGCTGGAATAGAATTGTGAATGAAAATGATCCTGGAAGTATCACTTTCAGAAGTGGAAACTTAGATGAGTGTTAGTTGCATTAGTGTCTGCCAAAAAATGAGAAGTAGAGTGAATGTAGGTCAGTTGTGTCAGTTGTTTCACAGCTAGAGAAAGACCTTTTCAGACAAATAGGACTTTAAAAGGTTGCTGTCTCTCTGTCCATTTAAGAATGTACTTTGTCATTCTGCGGGTGTTTTCTCTCAGCAGCAGCACTGCTTGTAGAAATGACCATAATTGTATAGTGTGCAATAGTAACGTGTTTCTTTACCATCAGTTTGTCTTTGTCTATGTCCACTGTTCATGTTTGCCCAGCTAAATGCCACGTAAAGTGTTTTGTCATGTACATAAAAGAAGACACACACAAATGTTTGCACGGGTTTTATGGAAAATCACAGTCTCGGTTTATTTTAATTCATCAGCCATGTTACATGTTTTTCTGTTGCTGAAAGTGTCACAGGTCTCTGATAGCTCACTCAATACCACATTCACCACACTTTGATCCAATCTGTGATCGCAATGTCTGTCAACACCAAAAAACACACGTCCAAACGTCCAGATGGCTTCTGCAATCTGGTCCATGATGTTATCTCCAGATCACCACATGTCACCCTTCAACAAGAAAGACACTTAGAAAAGGGACTCATAGACAAACCTATATTGGTTGACATGATTAGGGTGATTCTGTATCTGAGATGTAAACAAATATGTCAAGCAGAGATGAAGTTGGACCATTTTAAGACATTTACAGGATGAAGCAGATGTGCAAGTCTACATTGCTGGCTGTTAACAATCAGTGTACAGGTGGGGAAGCAAATGAAGACCTCACAAATTATCTCTATTTGCATTAATACGAGGATTATGTGAGCGCTGTGTGCTTCCGTCTTTTGTTCTTACCACTGTGCAGTGAGCGACAGAGTTGAGAGTGAGTCTATAATTGTGTGACAGAGGCTGAATAACTACTTGAAAAAGTGGATATCACAAAGGATATTTATAGCACCTTCGCTACATGCAGCCACTGTGAAAATGGGAACATCTAATTAAATGAGATGGTCCATATCCATTTAAATGCCGCATGTCAACATGCTAAGAAATTATTACAGCAGTGACATCGTTTGAAAACACAGTTTAGATGAACTTGAAAGGCTTGCTAATACATATCCAGGCTGAGGGATTTTTATTGCTAGTGTCATTGTAAATTTTCTATTTCACCAGATCTGTTGTGTGTTTGAAGAATAGGCAATATTAAACAGGAAGTCCCTGGTACAGTGCTGCATGTCAGTCTTCTGTGGTTAAGACACTGCCTCGTACCCTGTAGCGTTTAGTTTCCGCCCATGTGAGCAGCTCAAAAAGCCCTGAAGTTTAAAGTCCTTCAAAGCGGAAGTGAGCGAGGGGAGAAAAAAACTGGACCAGACTCAAAGAAGACTTTGTGTTTTGGTGATTGGCTCTGCCAAAAAGGGTTTCTCTTGGAAGACAGCAAGGGTCTGGTTGGAGGGTGAAGGGGGAGCTTGGAGGGTTTGGGAGAAATGTGAATTACGGCTTCAGAGAGAAAGAAGTATGCTAAGGCTGGGGTCCCTCATTGTGGCACCGCCACGGGCCATTCTCGGGCTCTGCTGCACTCAGGCCACAAAGAGGGTATTTCTCCATTTATTTATTCAATTTCATGCCATGTCGACCCAAAAATGCCCACCACCCCCTCTGCAAAAGTGACCTGTCCCCCTTTGTGGCTGGCCATCCCAATCCTCTCTCCAAAAAGACAGACCCTTAATGGATGCATTGTTTTTAGCTTGTTGTTGTTTTCTCTTCGATGAGGAGGGGTAGAGCATTTGAGGCTGGTGACCTGAGACCTTGCATAGAAAAGTTCTCAATCTGTGAATCTGTGTTTCTGTTTGAGGGTTGTTTCAGTAGGTGTGGGAACCCAAGCAAATTGAAAAGGGGCTCTCACGGCTTGCTGGAAAAACCTTGACAAGTGTTAGAGCTTGTCCTTGTTATTCGAGTTTTGTGAGATATCTGAATTAAGTGAGATGGTTTGGCATGGACAAACACAAAATGGCCCATTTCGATCATCATTAGTTTCATTATGGAGAAGTTAGAGAAATTATCTCCCAAATAAGTGTCATATCTAAAAGCAGAAACTATGTGTCTTTATGTGATTTGTTTGACCTATTAGTAAATAAACAAATGCAGATAAGGCCTGTGAAATGACTTGCTGATCTTCTTGCTGATGACTTTCCAGATATTAGCTAGACATTTAAACTTCCCCTTAATTACCAACAGGAAGTGCATGATCCATCTTTATCAGTGATCAAGGTCAGTAACACTGTTTCTCCAGCCCATTTTAGTATGATTACCAAATATTTTAATGAACAAGAGTGAACTGATAAGTGACACACACCAGTTTGACGTCTATGTCTGTATCCCACTATAACATTGATATTTTTGTTCAGTGGGTAATGAGCATGTAGACGAACATTTGTCAGTCTAGTTTTAAAAGTATTTCGACCGAAAACTTATGTCTTGTTTGTCTTTAAATTCAGAGCATATTTCCTGTGATCATGTTCTCACAGATATTAATTTTCCCACTAATCCTTTTTAAACATGGATAACCTTTGCTGAAGATAAACATCCACGAAGGATCTTGTTCTTCTGACTTTAAGTGACCCTTGAGTCAGTGTCTCCTGCCAGCAGTGTGACGGCAGCTCCAGTAGCTTTAGCCCTGACTGTACTTACTCCTGTGTTGCAATAAACTGAGCTGGACAATTATGACATCTCCCTGTTTCTCTCTTCACTTTCAAAAAGAAAAAGTTGAGAAAACCCCAAAATGGAAAAGCAACAAAGGTCAGCAAAGATTTATTCAGATTAATTTTTATTTAGGCTTGTAGCTTATCCATCTTATATTTTTGACTTCTGTTAATTTTCTCAAGATTAAAATAACTCAAATCTTAGTTTCAGAGCTGGAATTATCTTATAGTCAGTAATTATAAGATGTAATAGCCAAGCCCTGGTTTCTTATGAAAAGTCATGATGAATAGTTACTGCAAGTACAGGATCATTATTTGTCAACATGATCTCCCACCAGTCCAGTGTATTAAACAACAGTGTTGCAGACCTTTATATTCATGGTTTTAGAAACACATGTTTAAAAAAATGAATGACTTCCTTATTTCCTCTGACAAAAAATAAGAATTTCTGGGGGAATTTTAACCCTGATGACACAGGAATCTTTTTTTTGATGGCCTAATGACTTAAAATTGGCAAAACATCATCTTAATTATTACTATGTACAATATAGGTTATTGTGTATGAAAGTATTTTTTAACTATTACAATTTGAATTTTGAAATTACACAAGAACCTTTGCTTTTTGCCACACTCAGGTCAATGGACTTGAGAGTGATGTGTTACAGTCTTTGTGAACCCTGTGCCAGACAATAATTAGCGTTCTGGAGCACAACAAAGACTCTAACTCAAGGAAGGGGAATAAAGTGTTGGGTTAGGTTACAGTTGGCTTAGCTGCAGGTACAGCTCTGTTCAGAAGCAGACGAAGCAGACGTGAAGGCAGCAGGCTTCTTACTCACTGTCCAGTGGAGCGAACACTGAGCCCACCCCAACATATGGTCCATCTGTATCATCACACCTTACTGTCTGGCCCCTCTTCGGTCTGATAAACCTCAATATTCAGCAGCTCCCCCAACCCACATCTGACTCCTTGGCTGTTGGTCATATGAGATGTTGCCCGGTTCCGCATATGCCACCAGAGCAGTTATTAAATAGTGATCATAGTGCTTAGGGTGGGGTGATGATGAATGTACAGTGCTATATTTTTTCAGTCCACCATGTATTATGATAGGTGTTAACTGAATGTGTAAATAATGAGAACAGTGGCTTTATATTTCTGTCAGTTGATCTATGGCAAATAAAAATTATTATCTTACAGTTTAGGCTGTAGTTCCTTAAAGTTGTATACAATTTTAAAGAAGTGTTTTAAGTGTATAAAGCGAATTGCACTACAAAAATATTGCACTATTTTTATAGTGCAATATCACAAATCACAAATTTACTTAATGGGTTTTACAATGTGTACATCAAACAACATCCTCTGTCCTTAGTCACATACATCAGATAAGGAAAAAATCCCCTAAAAACTTGAAAGGGGGAAAAAATGGTAGTAACCTCAGGAAGAGCAACAGAGGAGGTTTCCCTCTTCCAGGGCGGACAGACACACAATAGGTGTTTCAACAGAACACAACAACAACAAAGCAGATTTATGTCGTAGGCTTGATCAACAGGGACGTCCAGCAGCTTCCAAGTTGCCACCACCATGAAGCACAACATGATTTATTTGTTTGTACTTATTTTCTTGTTTGTTACATGCTAGTACAAAGACTCTCTTTACTTAGAACAAAGTTAAGTTAGCGGCCAGTCAAACATACTTCCGTTTGACTAAAGCCACACGTTCTGTCCACAAATGACATCTGCTGATTTTGTGTCAGGAGGCACTGCTATATTCTGCAAAGTGTTTTATTCGTCCCTACTGAGTTGAACCACTACTTATCTGCTTAAAAAGAATGGAAAATGTGTGTTTCAATTGTGGAGGTTTGTTGAGTGCGATTGTTCTCTTTTCTCTCCCTGATTGCATGCCACACATGCAACTTCTCCTGCCGCATATGGGGCTTTGCAAAACTTGTCATCATTTTTCAGACATAAAGTACTGCAATAAAACTATACATGAGCCATGCTGATTCAGAAAGTGGCACGTTTACAGTTTCATGTAAGCCAGCAGTGTCACACTCTGCTAGGTTCTTCAGTTATTTGGGAGGGAGCGCTTCTTTTACATGAAACTTCTTTGACACTTTGAGTTTGTGTCACCTGTACATTGTTACTATCAACTGCCTTTACCTTTACTGTGAATTGCTCATAACAATGCAGACCTTTACCACATGAACAATGTGTGCAATAATTTGCACTATGCAGGTAAAAAGGAAGTCAACATGCTAAGAAACTAAGGTTAAGTAAACTTAACCAAATTCTTGCCCCAACATTGTGGGCACAGAAAAACTTATCAATGGCTCAAATGTGAAAACACCCTTGTTCCTGTTTCTAAATGACGGTAAGAAAAGGGTGGGGAGTTGTGAAAATGCAAATTTAAAACAAACAAAATGTTTCTGAAAAGTTGGAATAATTTGCTTATTGCTGTCAGGATTTACAGGATATATACACTATTGAAGTGTAACATTTTAAAACCTGTTACCACTGATTTATATAAATCAACAGTCCTAATTGTGGCCAGATTCATTGGGTTTGCTTCAATTTTTCTAGAGATGAGCCTGTAACTTGACTGACGTCCACCTGTGGCTGACTGAACATTTATAGCATATACTTTGAATATTTTATGGTTATATTATGACTATTTTCTTTGTGGTGGATGTTGGACTTTCCTGTCTTTAACATACTGACGTATCTGTGGTATAATTCTGCTGTTGTACTTGCCAGTTACTTTGTGGTCTAACAAGATGCTTCATGGTTTTGCTACTAGTCTCCTGTGGGCTTGCATCATGAGCAGTTTCCCCTAACAGCCCATTACCCCTGTGGCAAGAGACCGTCATGTGCAGTATCTCCGTTGTGTTTAGTGTAGCAGCTGAGCCCCCTTCATGCAGCTTCTCTGGCTCATTATTAAGTCAAAGGATATCAAAAAAATGAATGTGTGTCCCAGCTGACCAGCTATTATTAACACATTGATTGATCCCATTTCTATTTTTAGGTAGTGGAGAGTAACTAGGCATTGCACTGAGCTGTGGTAGAAAATGCTGTGTCTTAATTAAGGAGATCTGTGATTTACATTTTAAACATAATTTCCTTGTAGTTGATCTCAAGAGCCTCAGATTTCAGACAGTAACAGATGGACAAATCCGACAAATCTTAGCCCATTATTATCATTCATGTAAATATTATTCATCAGTGTCTGGTCCTCCAGTTACCATGATTATACACCCTCGGCTCACCAATGACACTGTGCTACCATAAAGAAAAGAGGCAAAAAGGTCACCTGAGATGAAGATATGAAAGTAAACAAGGACCATCAGCCACATCCTGCTGCCAATCAGCATGTTGATAAATGATGTGTATAGAGTAGAGTTACAGTGTTTGTTTGTTTTTTCCAATAACAACTGGCTTAGTTACATACTGTGGAGAGGATGGCTGTTTCAGTATTCATCTCATATCTTAATGTCATCTCTGAGGTATTGTCCTCTTGATGCATGACTTGTAATAAGCTTTGTGTTATCTGATGGTGAATTCACATCTGCTTCTTTTCTTTTATCCAATCCAAGGTGGGAAAGCTCTGTCTTATTTTTGCATTTGGTTCACAGCCAAGTTTTAGATGAGTTTAGAACAGTATGTTTAACTGTCCACTTCAGGAATGAGGTAGACTCAAAAACCCCTTCTTGAACACAATATTTTGTGGTATAAATGAAACAACAACTGGTTTCAACAAAGCAGCCATCAAATGGCCATAGTTGACCTACAAATAGGTGAATGTAAATGTTGTGTGGGGACCCTCAGGGAATTGTCCTGGGGCCATTATTTGTTGCTATTAATGATTTAAAATCTGAAAAAAATTGCTCACTACAAATTCTGGCTGGTGTTTATGTCACTTTGACTATGCTTCTACCTTTTGGTACAGCAGTTCTGCTCAACTTAATAAAAACAGGTTATAAACTGCAATCTGGCTCTTTGACCTCATTTAGATCTGGTACACTGTTAAAGGGTCAAATTTCTTGTGGTGGAGAGAAGTATTTTATAAATTAAAATAAGTCTCACTTTTAAAAACAATGTGAAATCTGTTTATTTTTTTATGTTTCATCAAAGATTAGCAAAATTATGATACAAGTGTAACGTTGCATGTAGCTGTATAGTTCAGTCTTAACTTTTAGTCTTGTGTTTTTATTCTACTACTACTATTTAATTGCATGACAGGATGGCTGTCTTACCTGCACATTTATTGCTGTCATACATGTCTATCCATCTGCAAAGCCATGGAGTGTATGAGTATTCATAACCTGTCATCTTGCTAGGTTACAGATTCAGGCTGTGGAGGAAGTCGGAAACCTTCTGAAACTTCTTCTAAGTATGACTGACTTATGTTCTCTTGCCAGGGTGTTATCTTGATTGGTGGTCATTACTGTCAAAAGCTGGACTTGAAAGTCAGCCCACACTGCAGGCTGCCTAGTTATGACATTTGGCTTTCCACACACAATGAACGACTGTCCATCATATGTCAAAATCCTTCCAATTACTATACATATAATACTGTCTTTTAGGGGTAATTTGTAGTTATTGATTCAGATCAAGTTTTTCAATTTTTATAGTCCTGGGTTTGAGTAAACTCATGCCCAGTTTATATTACCTTCTCAACTCTGGCTCTGCTGATGATGGTGGATGGTGGAAATAAACCTTTGTGATGGAACAATGAAGACAGCCAATACAACCTTGACTGAGAATGAGGCGAGACTTGGCCTGAAAGGATCTCTTTGTTGCTCCTTCCCACCGTTCACCCTGCTGATTCCCTTGTCACCACATCTGTGTGGCACATTTTGTTGAAGGAGTGAATCCTGTCTGGACGGTAGCTGTCTGACCTGTCAATAAGGAGTAATTCTGAAGTCTGAACACTTATGTTTTTTTATATCACCCTCTGTTCCACTCATTTCCCCTTTTTTTATTTTCATCGTTTGGTCCTTTTGCCTCTCCCGCACCCACCCTGTCGTCATCCTGGTTTAATTCATCTGAAAGCAGTTGGGGAAAGGCC
The DNA here is from genome assembly GCA_900302695.1 of Helostoma temminkii. NCBI lineage: Eukaryota > Metazoa > Chordata > Actinopteri > Anabantiformes > Helostomatidae > Helostoma > Helostoma temminkii. The sequence goes on from OMLM01008675.1 coordinate 38,247, forward strand.
TTGTTTCCTGTCTCTTCGTGTTTTTTCTCTCAGGGAGAAATCTCTCACTTGAGTGACTTCTCCAGTGTGGACACGGTGCAAGTTGCCATATGGGAGATTTAATTAGTGTACACCTCAAGCACAATCGGCTCCCTCCCAAAACCAGTGAAGAACATGGTGACTACTGCTTCCCTTTAATAACAGTCTTAATTAGCGAGGTTGCAGCTTACTGCTAACAACCTTTGATTTCTATTTTGGTATCTATATTTTGGTTCTATTTTGGACCTAAGCAGAAGCTAGTAAAGAAGAAAAGACATTCTCAACAATCCTCATCAAGTGTTTGGTCTTTGAGGAAATGATATGATTGCTGCTTGACTGGCTGGTTGGCTGGGTTTCCTTTTTAGAGCAAATGTGTGATTAGAAGTGTCAGTCTTTCATTAAAGGCAAGTGACTTACTGTAAGTAATAAATTTAGCAGGCTGATGTTACGTGGAACTCTAGGCTAGAGCATGCTGAATTTTTCTACAAAGTGTTTGTTTACCCAACCTATGTAAATTATTTTTATTCTTACCTCCATTTCTATGTAGTCAGGTGTAGCTGCTTTGCTTTTTTTAATTAAAAAGTTACTTCTTCAGTATTTAATGACATATTTCCTGATTTAAATTGAAATTTGGTTGAAAATGTTTTGTTGAAAATGTTTTTATTCTCCAAACCCAGATAATGTATTGGCTTTTCAGTGTGAACTTTCAATGCTGTAAGCACCAAAAATAAAATTGCATTTGTCTGCACTATTTTAGGACGAGGATGAACATCTTAAAAATCTGGACAAATTTAAACTGCCTGCGTGGCTGGAAAAAAACACCAAAACCATTGACCTTTTAACATGAAGCAGTGTTTCTATAGATCATTGTGCAGCTTGATTGATCATTGCTGCTTTGAAGTGGCCAGTGAAAATCGACCGAGAGGTTATATTAACATTAACCTGTAGTAATACCTATTGTACATTCATCATTGAAGTTGAAGCTTTTATCTTTTGCAACTCTACTCATCTATTTGGCAAGGTATCCATTTTCAGACTAAATGCACTGAAGTGCAGGCAGATACATATCTCCTCTCCTCTATAACTTTTCAGGACATTATTGGCGTCTGGAGATGATGCAGACATTCAGATTGAGGCAGGTTAATGCTGTCAGACATAATGCAATAGATGGAGAAATGGGGAAGAGAGAATAAAGAAACTGCAGATTCACTTCCCCTCTTTTCATTCTTTTTTTCCTGAGTCAGGATGGTGACTGACAGACGTGTATACACAAACAGACAAAGCGCATGCATGTATGCAAAGCTCAACCTGACACAAGCCTTTTATGGTTGTCTTCAGTGACGTGGTGTATGTAGACACTGCAATAATTAAGCAGTTTTGGCTGATGTCTTACAGCTGAAAGCTCAGGTGCATTCGTTTCCACTCCAAAAGATCCATACAATAAGCTGTAAGTGTCACAAAACCATGAAAACATCTCTTGTCAAATAGTGGAAAGCGTTTGAGGACCTAGGGGACTGTGAAACAACCGTGACATGTCTGTCTTGCAGCATGAAAGGCACTTTTCTGTTTCTCAAAAGTGGCTGCGCTTATGCTCACGTGTAGTGACGTGACAAAATCTGTACTCTACGTATCTGTTTCCTCATAGCAAAACATTTACTAATAATCAGGCAACCTGAACTTCCTCTTCCAGACAACTCTTGGGCACACATGAGATGGTTCAGGATTGCACTAATCTGTCTGGTTTTCTTGATGAAGAAGAATCTCTCGTGATGCTGAAAAGTTGTCAGCAGTAAAATAAAGTGCTTATTTTTAAACTTGCTTTGTGTCTGTTTCCTCCTTCCTCAGGCATTTTTGCAAAGGATCCGACAGATTCCTGAGGACCAACAGTGTCTCTCACCCGAACATGTCAAGGTATGATTGAATTGTGAATACTTTTTTCGTGTAGCCAAAAGACAAAAATTGAAGATTTTCTAACAAAAAACTAAACTTTCTTTGTTGATTTGCCTTCTTTTTCCACAACTTTGTCCATCTGTTGGTCACTTCCTTGCTCTTTTCTTCTCTTCCTTCCCCACCAATGTTCCTTCCTCTGTACCCCCCTCCCTTTACATCATCCGTCTGTTTATAGATTCTGTTTTCAAATATTGAGGACATCCTGGAGTTGCACAAAGAAGTGTTATCTGCTGTGGAGGCCGGTCTGCAGCCTGAGCCCCATCCTCAGCATGCACTGGGACATGTGTTCCTTCAGTTTGTAAGTGACACACAAGACACATTCATGCAACAAACACTCAAACACATATACATGCACACAGAGATGCATGTGGGGGATCACCCATGCATGGAAGAGGCATTCCATGCAAAAACCCACACACAAAATCTTTTCATGGGTTACCCATAACCACAGGTTCAGGGACACCGTGCAAAGCCTGCTGTGAAATATCTCTTAAATGTCTTTTTTCACATGCAACACAGACACACACACACACACACACGCACACACGATTACCTCCACCCCTTTGCCTTTCCTCCTTTTCCAAACAGGCATGCATCCTGTCAGGCAAAAGACTCTCTCTTCCCTCCATCTCTCTTTAGTCTATGCAAGTCACTCTTTGGCTTCTCCTTTCTTCCCCCTCCCGTCCATCTCTCCATCCAAAGATTTCTCTCTGCTCGGTTAACCCCCCACACCTCCCACCTCTCCCCTCTGTTTGAACTCGTTTGGCCCCAGGGAGCAAACAAAGAAGTGTCTGTGTCCGGGGAGGAAGAGATGGTGTGTCACTCAGAGAGGGGACAATGCTTCTGCTGGTAACACTCAATCTAAACCTCCTCCTTCTCCCTCTCTCTAAATCGTTGTGTGCATTTGTCTCTCTCTGATAAACTATATTCAGTTTACTTTCCCTAATGTGCAATTCACTTTAGCGAGGTACCTACTTGAAAGTCTTAAAGCAACAACATAGCAGACTTTTATATTCTGAAAGACACAAAGAAACATTCCTACCCATGAGTTTGTCACACATCTTATATTAAGATCTGATATTAAGAAAAAAAAACATATTTTTGCCCTAAAAGCTAATTTTACAAATTATAAACCACAGCACTCCTCTGTAGTGAAATGACTCGATCAATAATAATCTATCCACTTTCCATTTGTGACATGAATGACATTTAATCACATCTGGTGAGACCTCGTGGATTAGCTCATCAAATTGTGCCTTCACACATATGTGAGCTGTCATAGTTATTCAGTCTGCCATGGCAAGCATCAGGGTAGAGAATTGATTAAAGGAGCTCAACCTTTTTTTTCATTGCTTTGTGGTTAGACTGGGAGTTATAGAGGTCAAATTGGATGAGAAACAAGAAAGTGCCAGGTGAGCTAAAGAATAACCTCAGTCTTTTCATAATTTGAATTTTCTTTATGTCCTCTTCACATTGACAAGTGAAGAAATCTCTGTGACACCAGCTGAGTTCATTTTCAGTGCTAATGCGGCATCACGGCAATAAAGCAAAACTGAATATGTCACTGTCGCAGTGGTTTACATACACAGTACATAACATTTTTTCCCTTTTAATCAGTTAGTTACACTATACAGAAAAATAGGATCCATCGCAGTTTCCCAGTGTGAATGGTGACACAATCAAAATGTTGATTTTGCCTGACCGAGATCATCCAAGACCCAAAGATATTCAGTTTATCTTAATACAAAAATTTCAAAATTATTTCATGCCTACAAATACCATACATATTTATTTTTCATATTGCCAACGCATATTTTGTATGACCAGAGCTTATCTGCCTGTGACATATACCTCAAATAGAGTCCAAAAACTGTGGAATACTACAACATTTACGACAGTGTGAAAACCACATATTTTACAAGGAGTGCTGGACTGCTACTTGGCAGTGCACAGCACTTCCTACAGTTTCTGCTGGTTGCCTGGTTGCCTCATGGTATTGACTCCAGGAAGTGACTGGTCTTGGCTATGAAATATCCCACCACATAACCCATTTTAAAACCACCACAGGGTGTAATCTTTGATTTATGCACATATCAAACTAAATATTTAATATTTCAGTATAGCCCACTGACAGATTTTTTTAAATCTTTGGACCGAGCCAAGCTTTGTTATGCTATGCTATGCTATGCTATGCTATGCTATGCTATGCTATGCTATGCTATGCAAAAGCAAAATGTTGAAGTATTTCTTAAAATAATTAATTAATATCAATCAAAATAGTTGACAGTTTTCTCAGGAATCCACATACAAACACAATTCTTTGTAATGTTGTTTCTTGGTGTGTTTTCTTCCATCTTTGTGTATGTGTCTCATAAAAAGTGGCACTGTGTTTGTGCAGCTTTCTGTTGAGTTACTGATCTTTTCACCATCTTTGTTACTGCATATGCATTACATTTCCCCCTGCAACCCACCCAACCTTTGTCTTCTTCCAACACTGACACTTCTCAGCCAATCGGTGTGTCTGGCTGGTGCCCTCCAGCTGTACCTCTTGACCTAGACCAGAGGTCAA
>OMLM01008675.1:58236-72209 GCA_900302695.1 Helostoma temminkii
TTCCTCAGTGCCTGGTTTCTTCAGGTTCCAAGAATGTGACTGCAATCCTATGCTGTTCACAAGGGGATCTTTACAAATCGTTGTTACGTAATATCAGCAGGATTTCAAAAGAGCTGGTATCCAGTCTCCCCAAGTCCTGGCAAAATGCCTGAACTGTTTTATCCCTACATCCTCTTGTCTTTAATGAGCCCCCCTCATAGTCTCCTCTCACGGGTTATAGAAAGAGCCAAGTTGTTACCCACACATTCATATCATTGAACACACACACACACACACACACACACACACACACACACACACACACACACACACACACACACACACACACTTTTTCTGAGGCTTTGCAATGAGCAATTCTCTTTTCTGTCCCCTTGATTTTTTCAGCCCAATAAATAGACAGTGAGAGAATTTTGTTTGTGAAATCCAGAGCAGGACTTTTTACTGGCAATTATTACTGGCACCATCTTGGCGAAATAACTACTACAGAGCATGGTTGGTCTTGTAAAGAGAAATTAGGGAGCAACCATTAATTTTGGCCCTTCGGTATTTTACAAATCATTAAATGCATCCCCCTTATGATTTTTCTTTCTAGAAGTAAATGAAGTGGATGATAACAGTTACTGCCAAGAAGTGAATTAATAAGCTTTAAAAATGTAATGGTGTTTCTAGGAGACATGTTACATCATAGTGTGTCATATAAAGACCTGGGTGCCTCCTCTATGTGTCTGATATCCTTAGACATCCTTACACCTTCTACGAATTCTATTCTGCTATACTGTTTGTGTATACATCCAGTCAGAGCTATTATTTTGTCTTACCTTCATCCAGTTGTAGGTCAGAGTTCCTTGCTCCGTTGCTACAGTTCATTGCCAGAATAGTAGCTGCAGAGCTATGGTTGTCAATGTGGATGCCAGTATGCCTCTTTCCCGCAGCCTGAGACAATTTCTACTATCTCCCACTTCCCTCACTTTAACACTCATTCATTTCCTGCCAATGAGTCCACACATGCATTAGCTCCACATTTGTCTTACTGATAAAATTAGCAGCAGGCATACTTTGAGTGCTTATTGCATTAAACAGAGATGCTGACTGCTGGTTTGATAGCACCCTGTTATCTTGATGGCGTAATTCCATCATTGGTCTGCTGTTCACAGTGGAAAATAGTCAGTGTTAACATGCTTTACTTTTTGCTTATTGGATAATTGGTACTTTTCTGGTTGTGCCAATGCTTGCCTAGCAGCATTATGGGTGAAGCGATGATAAATCATATCCTAATTGTCTTGTGTTGTCTCATCTTTACCTTTTTGTACTAAGAGCTGAGACAAAGAGGAGACAGAATTAGCTTTCAGCTGTTGACTCCAAGACAAATCTTTTCTGCATTAGCTTCTGTTCCACTAGTTTTTGGTTCCCAGTGTATTCTGTAGCTCTTAGGGGAAATACAATATCTGTGCCCCAATTCCATACTACACATTATTTTCACAGTGTAAACGTGATCAAATTAAGTAAAAAGTCAATATCTTCAACATACTTGTGTGCTGTTGATGCATGATGTTGTGCACAAAGGAAATGGAGCTGGAACAAATTAAGATAAATGGTGAGTGGTGGTGAGAATGCTCCAGAAAGATCTTGGAAAACAAACAAAAAGAATGTTTCAAAACATTTGGTTTCTCTTTGTGAAGTTTAAAATGCAGTGACATTTTAAAGTTACAGTTTGATTTACAGTGGAACCCATGTTGTATTTTGTAGTAGTATAAATTATGTTGACTTTATGAATACTTACTGCAAGAACAGTGCATTATTAAGGTTAGTATGTAGTCCACAAAGTATACAATTAGAATTAGTCTATTCTGGCCTAGTTAGACAGAAGCACACTTCAATGGAAAGTACAAATTTGTATTTGTGCTGGTTGTATTATTGTCAGCAATTCCTTTTTTAACAAATTTCAAACACTTTCCAAACCAATAAGCACAACCAGTCATCATTATACATTCCTGCAAATCCATTGTCTACCATCTGTGCCCTGAAGACACAGACACACTATTTCTTTCTCTACTTCTCCCTCCCTTTCTTGCTCCCACATGCTATTCCCGCTCATCATATTCATTTTTCTGTGTCCAGAATTAACATGATTCTAACATAATATATCCACACACCCTTCATCGCCTCATCCACTCACATTCCCTTGAGTCTCCTGTCCATGTCAATCAACAGCGACAAACTTTGAATACACAAGGCAACAATGAATGTGGAATTGCCCTCCATACAAACCAACATACAGTTTCAGTATGCAAGTTATACCATTCACCTGACGAGGCACAAAAACTGTATTAATATGATGAAATATTCCTTTGTGTTCAGGCAGACAATAAGGACTAGTGGCAGGTGGCTCAAGGTGTCCACAGCTTTACACGATCACACATTTCCATCATATGCTTGTATGGTTGACATTATATACACACCTGGTATGCTTGACATTTATAAATATGGTCCGACGCAAAACAGATTTCTCAAACACACATGGTTCGGTTATTCCCATTCTCGCATGTTCTATCTCAGAATTCATGAACGCACTTAGACACACACTATCTCAAATTCACTGTTCTCCATTATCTGGCAAAGTGATTTCACTCAGCAGCGTGAAGAAAGAAGAATGTTTTTTTTCTTCCTCAAACATTTGTTCAGTGCACATTGGGTGTGAAAAGACATGAGAAGAGCTTAAGTGCTTAAATTTGGATGGTTAATGCATGTGTCAAGTAGTAGTAGTACATGTAGCAAAAGGTAAAAGGATATGTTTTACTGTTTCATGAATATGCACGGTAAATGCAGTGCGTGTCCCTGTGGTCAAAGTTTTTCTCTAAAACTGCCAATTTAGCTTTTTCTATTGACTGATTAAAACAGAACAAGGAAGGTTTTACTTCATTAAAGAGTGCAATAGAGTGTTCGCAACATGAATATGAGACTTAATAGATGTAAAGTGAAAGAAAAGAGCTGCATTCAATAATGCCAACAGAAATCCAACAAAAAAACATTGTGACTTAGTGGCACCCACACTGTTTGTCAGTCAGGTGATTTTTATCAATTGCTTGCAAGATGCTGTAACCAAGAATTGCGACAATACAAAAAGTAAAACCACAAACAAATTAACACTTACATTAACTCTTTACATGCTCTTTTTTTCCCCCAGTGAGTTTGTGTCGTGGCTGCTTGACAGCGGAGAAATCAGTAACCATGACGAAGGCGTCAATCTGGGACAAGCCTTACTGGAAAATGGCATCATTCACCACGGTGAGGCAAAACAAAATATTTTATTTCTGTATCACTCTCCACCATATTCTGTCTCTAATTTACTTTATTTCTTTGTAGATCCTCTTATTTTTGTATTCTGTTTTTAACTCTGTTTAGTCATCTCATCCACCGTTTCCTGGCTTGTTGTTTACCAACTATTTTTCTCTGATTCACATTCTCCTTCTAAAATTGTTTGACTCGTTCATGTTACGAATTTATCCTCAACTTCCTATTTGATCTCACGTTATTGGGTAGAAGCCACAATGATTCCTAATTACTGTCTGGTAATCATAATTCTTGAGATGTGTCTCATTTCTACTTTTCTTGATTTTGTCCTGAGTGTGACTTTCACTACTCCACCTGAATTATGCATTGAGATATGACTGACACATACACATACAGCTATAATTAATGTATGAACACAGTTGTCCAAAGTGTTGCAGAAGGGGCTCCTGTACATAGTTAAGTGCAAACCACTCTCACGACATATACACCCCACCCTCTCAAGGGATGTAGCTGAGACCCAACGTTCATTTTCTATAATGCCTGTTGAAAATCCCCTAAACTGCTCCCACAACCACAGAGAGATACTATGATGACATGCAGGGCTCTGTGGGACAGTGATGAGGCTTTGTGGGCAAACTGGAGAGGCTCGTGCCCTGCAGGCAAAATGTAGGTGTTACAATTTAGTCAGTGAAAAGACATCAGACACAGAGAGGTAGTGTAACAGAGTGGCAAATTGAAGCTGTCTACCACTACTGAGTCATGCATTAGTTTTGTGTGGAGACATTCAGCCACGCACACTTTGTAGTACAGCATGCAAACTTCACTCAATCAGCTCTTTATGTTATGCTATAACACACAAGTTCATACTTGAGTCTTTGCAGCTTTGACTTCTTCTTTGCTCCCATAATCATTCAACTATGACTCTCATATACTTTAAATCCCATATTGACACTTTACAATAGTGGATTTTGTGCTGCATTCTATTGGTTTTATGAGGGCATTTTAAGTCTAGACTGAGAAAACCAGCAGCTTGTTTGAGCTCATGCCAAGTTGTTGTGGTGGAACCAAACTGCCTCTGTTTGGCAAATTTCACTTTCTCACTTTTCTTCAGCAGGCATCTGTTTGTCAATGTATTAGTCATTTTCCATCTTCTGTGTTGGAATGATTATAAATACGAACTTGTTTGGGCTGTTTATGGTTTTATTAGCACTGGCTAGGAGATTTTTATGAGAATTGGCAGCCTGCTATGTTAAATGTTTGAATGTCATGACTTAACCAACACTGCACTGAATTTACTGCAGTGTTTCCCCCAAAAAATTCTGCTTGGTTTTTGGCTCTAGTCTGTGCGTATCCCAATAGGCTCGGCATATTAAATGTGTAAACAGTTGGCCAGAGAATACAATAGAAGCCTAAACTCTCCACTATACTCAAAACAATATGAAACATGTTTTCACACAGAATAATGGCAGTCTGAGCTTTACCTCACTGTGCAATATTTCTTCAGACTCAATATAAGGATGAGACAACTCAGACAACAAATATTGATTAACTTGTTATCTGTGTCTGTGTGTGTGTGTGTGTGTATGCGCACTCAGAAATAATTTTGCCTGAATCATGTGTCAATCTTTTATGGGTGTTTACATGAGATGAAAACAAACATTCCTTTAAATTGATTTTTTCTGTTGTTGTTGATAGCTGAATATATCAGTGGAGGGTAAACTAATACAACAGCAATACCAGAAAGTATTGCAGACATTATTGACATGCCATCCATTTATGTTAATTAGATGAGACAAGTAGGAACATTGATATTCACGTCAGTAAGTAAGTAAGTTAATGTAGGTAAATGTGAACAGTTACCTAATTGCAGAATTGCGTTTTGATTACATATTCCACAAAGTTTTAATTAAAGTCAAAGGTACAGTTAAGGCTTGCGATAATGGTTAATACGTTATGAACACAGAATAGTGCAGAAGTTAATCTGGAGCCCAGCTGACGTGACATGTTCTCCTTCTGTTGTTATTTCAGTATCAGATAAGCATCAGTTCAAGAACGAGCAGGTGATGTACCGCTTCCGCTATGACGATGGCACCTACAAGGCCCGCAGTGAGATGGAGGACATCATGTCAAAGGTAACTTAAGTTCTGGACATCATTACTGGCGTTTAAAGAGAGTGTAAAGCTAAAAGATGAAGAAAAGTACACAGCACTAACAGTGGACAGTTTGAGCTGAAGATATGAATGGTATTAATCGCCCTGATGCATTTATTAACCGAATACCTTTCTTGTAAATTCATATAGGTAAGCATAGACATTGCTGCCTGTTCTAGACAATCCTTGAATTCACTAATCACTTCTCTTTACTCAGTCAGTTAAAATTAATGTAGGTGGATGCAGCTTTGCAGATCCCATTTGGGCACAGTGCCTTTTAGATTTCTGTCCCAAAACAGTAGCCTTAGGGTAACTCTTTTCACAGTCAGCAGTGAAATCTCTGGTCCTGCTTGTACTCGTTTAACTAAGGTGTGTATGTTCTATGACTAAGTGCCTCTGTTTTTCTTTTCTTTCAGGGTGTCAGACTGTACTGCCGCCTTCACAGCCTCCACGCTCCTGTCATCAAGTAAGTACCTGCCCTTTCCTCTTCCCTCTCTTCCTCCTTCTCCCCCACATACTAATGTTCCTGCTCTCCAGGTGCATGAATTAATATTTATGAAGGGTTCATATTTGGCCTGAGTCACCCTTTCTGTAATGACTGAACAAACATTAGCACTGTCAGGGATGACAAACTCCCAAACCTCTTGGACTGCGAGCCATACTTAGAGCTGGTGTAGGTTCATGTTTAAGATCTATTTCAGGTTGAAGATGGCAGGTTTGGATGACTCTGGGGTTATATGAGGGAGCTCTTGAACTATTAAAAGGAGCTGCTGTTCCTTTTTAGTTCAATGTTACACACAAACACATGTTAAACACAAATAAACATGCTTTCTCACCTAATGTCTCCACATATCTGCGGTACAAATCAGAAATCTCAGACATATATACTACTAAATATACTCACTTTGTATATTAACTAAATGTTTGTTATGCTGTGTATAAATAGAAATACACTCAATTCCTCAAGTGTTTTTAAGCCCAGACTTATTATACTTCTTTTTTTATAATTATATTATACGTCTGTATTATACCTATATTCTAAAATTATTCACCCCAAATTTGTCATCTTTACCTAAAATCTATTATAATCCTGAAACTAAAATTTGTCATCAAAGTAGAGGAGTGGTTTCACTTCACGAAAATGTTTACCATCAGAATAGAGGTGTACATGTATTTATACAGAAGCACAGGAAGCACACAGCATTTCTCTATGATATACACCAAACCACATTCTGTGTCCACCACAGCCCTTCCCCTCATACTGTTCCCCTTCTATCTCTCTGTCGGTCTCTATCCTACATCACTCATGCGCTGACTGAAGTGCCTGGGTTTGCCACTGGTGCAGACAAAGGGCTTTTGGTATGGGGACAAATCCTATTAACATACAAAGGCAATCCCTCTGCCTGTCACCCATTTATTATGCAATATGCCGTGGCTTTTTTAATCCATCACCAATTGGCATTATAAGTAGCAACCCTGAATTATATTCAAGTAATAGCTGTACTGCTTTATATAAATCATAAATAATCATAAAATTTGCCTCTGTTTTATTAAACTTTGTTGAGTGACAAAGCACCCGTTGGTTTCATTACATTAAAATGCAGTGAATAACATGATAAAATACACCAATTTAAATCAATCTTGAGAATAACAACAGATGTGTTTTTTTGTAGACTATGATGTCACAACAACAGTTCAGCACATGACGTCTGGAAGCACTTTGTTGTTTTAAGGCTGCGCTATCAATCAGTGCGCTTCTTGTCTGCATCTGCACTTATTGTATTTGGATTTGATTCAGAATGCGTCAGTTTAGAGTATGGGTTGTACCGATACAACCCATGTCTTACTCATAATGTTGAGACGTTAAAGCAAATAGAAGATATTGTTAATTTTATCAGCTCACCTTAACCCTGATACACCCATCAAGGCACACACCTAACCACACATCCTCTGTAGTGTTTCCTGTTTCGCATGTTTACATGTTGAGCAGATTGGCCCCCTGTGTAATCTCATACAAGCGCATCAGAAATGAAAAATGACAATAATGTAGTTTTTCTTCTTCCCTTATTTGAAACACTGTAGAACCTCTCTAATGTATCTGCAAATGCACAATTCTTATGACACAGATGTCATTGCAATAACCGAAATACACTTTTATATAGATTCTGAGTTGAAACAGTGTTTGTTACACGTAACATACAGGACATTACATGTCGAGATAGCATTGCGGATTGCTGTTGTTAACCACAAAGAGGTTTTGTTGTCTTTGAAACATTTGTTATATGTAAAGATGCTGAATATGAACTGTGTTTTTACTTTCCACCTGCACTAAACTGAAAGAATAAATATGGTGAATTTTTTTTTTACTCGTTTAGGGACCGAGACCACCATCTGAAGACTTTCAAATCTGTAGTGCCTGCTGGCAAACTGGTGGATTGGCTACTCTTACAGGTAAAATCACCTGAATCACAAACTACTACACAGTGCACATAATGATAGTCACTGATTTACTTCATGTCAGCATTTTACTTTTACCATAGTGCATTTGGACATTTTGCAGCCATTCCAACTACATAACTACATTTGCATATGTAAATCATCTGCATTATACACACATTTATTAACAAGCTCACAGATCATTACCTTTACTCCAGCAAAGGCACAGGTACATAACTCAGGCCAGTTGTGCTGCAGTCTGCTGTGTATGCAAAGGTATAAACAGACATTGTAACTGAGCAGCTGTGTGCGTCACTGATTTGGTTTCCCAGGGAGACTGCTCGACCCGAGAAGATGCTGTGACACTCGGTGTGGGGCTCTGCAACAATGGCTTCATGCACCATGGTTAGTGAAATTTTCTCTTACACACGTACGCATGAAGGATGGATGAACACGCACAAACTCACAATAATTGTGATGACAGTCAGGATGCACAGGACATAAAGGAGCTCAGTCACATTTTGACATGGAATATGCGTGGTGTCTTTTGTCTGTTCCTAACATTATTACCACTGTTGCTGTGTGGCTTGTTCTTTTTGCCTTGTAATTCTCCTTTGTGTGCTGCTCGATTACCTCATCTTGAATTTTCATTTGTCCCCCAGTTCTTCTCTTTACCCACAAAAATTTTATATTAGTTTCTCTGTCATGTCGTCATAGGTTGAAAAAGGGGCATCCTAAAGTAGCCAAGTCTCGGTAACCACCCTGACCACATTGTAGTGGAACGGCTTTGGTTCTAAACCAGCATGTTGAACGTAAACAGCATTAGCAGTGTATCCTAACCAGATGTGTTTTGCTTTGCTACATGACTGTCTGGGTCAGTCCAATGAACCATGACCAATGGTTACAGCCTAAAATTGACATGGTCATCTTCACCGGCCAAGTGCAATAAGTTTAAGATGTGAACCACTTAAAAGAAGCAGTATAGTCTTGGAAGTAACAGTTGACAGAGTTTCTTAATGCACATAATGGATTACAGTTAGATTTGTAAGTAATGGAACAGGGATGCACTTTTTAAAAAATTTGTCCTCTGAAACACCCAAGCAAAAAGCCCTGGAAGACTATGGAACTGACTGAATTGAACTGAAGCGAAAAGAATTGTGTCCATAGTGAAGAACACTTTCACAACATCTAGTCAAGTCAAGAACACTCTTGAGGTAGACAAATCATTGTCTACAGGCAAGAGTTGCTTTATGAATATAAATACATAAACTTCACAACAAGGTGTAAAACCTTGGAAATGTGTTTCATTTCAAATTCAGTGTGGTTGTGTACAGAGGACCAATTCCAAAATAACAAAATAACAAACTTTTTGACTGTATGCTAGAAGACTGAAATCAATTAATATAGTGTATAGTGTCAAACTTGGTAAAATGAAATCTATACTTTTATTTTGAATTCTCTTCTAAAATCCTGCACTCTAGCCCCCAGGCCATTATAATTGATGAATCAGAATGTGCATGGTGTCATGGTTTAAATTTCCACAATTTAAATTTTAATTTGTACATGATTAAGAGTTTATTGGTCCTTTTTGTAAATACTCATACAGTATATACTGTTTAATACACACAGCCACCCCCAGACATACGATCTAAGAGTACCTTTCCCTTTTCTGATTTGTCACTTGGCTAATTGGCACTTGCACATACACCTACCTCTTACTGCCATCTGTTGGAGGGTGTCACCTGTTCTTTTTTATCTCTCTAGTCTCTGCCCTTCTTTAGGGTGATGACCTTTCTCTTCTCAGCTTGTCTGCACTCCTCACCTCTCCTCAAGTCACCCTCTTTAGTCTGTAGTCAGCACAACTGTTGCTCTTCACCTGGTTCTTCTTGAACTCTTTTTTTACTGACCTTGTTGCCTTCTGTCTGCTGCGTCTGTCTGTTTTGGTTTTATTTATTATGAGGTTAGGAGGATCCTTGGTGGTGGGAAGATCACTGATGGCAGATAACGCTGCTAAAATGCCTTTCATCTATCCTTGTCTGCTTATATCATTCATCTACACATCTGTCATAAACACCTGTTGAAGTTTGCCCCTTCGGCAACTCAACATACAGATAACAACACCCCCTATTAGTCCTGTTATATTGGAGGGTTGAATTGCTGTCATATACAAGTAGTTTTCTATTATGCAGCAGTGAGATTTCAACAGAATTTTCTTTTCACCACAATTTCTTATCTGCAGCATTAACGGTTAAGTTAATCTATGTGAAACCTGTAAAATCCAGTGATTGTCTCGGGGACAAAATGTGTTTGTGGGATTGATTTGACTCTTTGGTGCACATTAAATGTGTTTTAAAGCCCTGATTTAAGGGGGAACGATACTGAAGTCAGCCAAAAATGTGTATTTTAAATAGTTTGAATTTGGGCATGCTTCATTTTTATTTGTACACAACACATTAGAATCCTTAAAGATTAGTCTTTACATTTTATTTATTCAAATACTTTCATCATATTGCAGATTATTCAGTTATAACGCTGGAGTGTATACCTACTCTGTCTGAATAGATTTCTGCTGTAGTGTCAGCCATTAACATTTAAATGATTATTTAGCAGAGGGTGTATGTGCGTTATTAGGGTATTAGTTAATGGAGTAACACTCTTGACGGGAGAGTGGGTTGCATTATAGTGTTATGTTGCCACAGCCTCTGTGACTCATAGGAAATAAGTCATGTTCGAGTTGGTGTATGTCCGGTGTGAGTGGGTGTGGCATATGCGTGTAATCATTTTGTAAAGGTTTTAGTTGATCTGAGGGTGCCAGATGCTCTTTGTGTCTCTGAACAGCTGCGTACCTTCAGCTCTCAGTGTTGGCTGTACAAGCCCAAACGTTACAGTGGCCTTACAGATTCATTCACTACACTCACAGAGACAGTACACACAGCAACATTAGGGCATGTCTGATATCTGTGGATGTACAGTATGTGTCAGCTTTGTGCTACATGCCACAATATTTTCTTAATTCTGTGCAAAACAAAAAAGCATGACATAAGGGTTTATAGCACAAACGAGAATCCCCAGAAAGCTAAGGTATACTTGCACCTGAAGTTTGCCAGCTATTATGACGGGACATTTGTTGTGAAAGAGCAGTGAGTTAACTACTTCCTCCAGAGTGTTCCAAAGAAAATAATTCAATATTGGTTCATTCAGGAAAGTGGTTGTTGCAAGGGATAAGTTGTGACATACTCTGATTGGAAGTCTGATTTCATGGCTTTATCAGAGAAACACAAACAAATCCGTAGTAGGGTTATTGTAGTGCTTTTGTTTCCAAAAACTACAGTGACTAGAGAAGCATCCATAATGTGCTCCTCACCTGTTTAAAGTGCCCCATATGTTGGAATGAGGCTGAGCACAACAGCGGGATTTACAAACACACTCAGACACACAAAACAGACTCGCTTGTGGCCTCCTGAGAGGCTCTCTAGCCCTGGCATGTGCTAGCTACGACCCAGATGTGGTTTGGCTCCAGATGTTTCTGCTAGCATCATTAGCTAATGAGCTAATTAACCGTTAGCATGTTTGTGTGAAGACACATTAAGTGGCAGCTCTTTTTAATTCTGCTCAGGCAAACATGTGTATCTCTACAGGTCTTTGAAGTTCCAGACAGCCTGCGAACAGTACTTGTGCCATCATGTAACAAACTTAACATTTACAAGCTGCAATTTTCCAACAAGACCATTAATTTAGCCAGTATGAGCACAGGCACAGTTTGGATTATTTATAAATGAGTAACAATGTTTTTTCTTCAACAACTTTTAATTGGAAAGACTAAGATTTAACCCATTGTTATTTGTCTCATTATTTCTTTCTTCAGTAGCTTTTGATTACAAGATGTAATGTTTCTTTTCCTCTTCAGTCTTAGAAAAGAGTGAGTTCAAAGATGACTCCCAGTTCTTTCGTTTCTATGCGGATGAGGAGACGGAGGGAACCAGCACCAAGAGCAAGCAGCTTCAACGCAACGATTTCAAACTCATTGAAAACATCTTGGCCAAGTCCCTGGTGGTGAGTTGGAATGTGCATGCACTCACACACACAAACATATGCATTGCCATATTTTTTGGCACACAGACTATTCGTGCATGCACAGATTGTCAAATTCTGTATCAAAGTGCCAGATTCTCTGTATAATTTAATAATAATTTTAATTTTACAAACTAAAAATAACATATTACGGGAAACAAATGGTTAACATGGATGAATGCATATAGTGGAGGAAAAAAGATATATCTTTTTCAAATGGCACAGGATTTTATTGTATGCAGTAGCCTATTGGATTAACAATGTTAGATCTACTATATCTTTCAGTCCAATTTGTTGAAACCTGTGTGCTGTAATTGACATTGCTATAGAGTGCTCCTGAGAATAGTGGCTGCTCTGATGAAAATGAACACCTCTGATCAGACTCATCCTAATGACCGTTGTCCTGTGGAAATATAATCAACTGTATTGGCAGGGATTAATTGCCTGGTGTGCTTTATGGTCAGACAACAGACAAAGTTATGGCAGATGACAGGAGAAGATTGTTGCAGTCCAATATCCTTTGCACTTGTCTTCATTTGAAAATGGAAACTCATTTTACTACGCAGTCATTAAACAGTGGTTAGTAAATGTTCTGTTTTGCTAATATAAATCATGAAAATGGCTGGCCTGTTATGACTTGGGTCCTTTCATGTCACTCCAATCTTGGACTGCGTCATTTGTTCGATTAACAGGGTTTCTTGTTCCCTTTAAAACACATAGCTAGATCAACACGAAACATTATCTCAGTTTTTCTTCCTCATAAAGTGCATGTACACAGTGCTTCTTCCTTAATGCAAAGCAAGCTGTGGTGATAAATTGACGTTAAACAATGTTTGTTTTGACATAAGACAACAGGTGCTGGGAGATTTGGGTGAAATGTTTAAGCCCTGCCTACTTAGTCTGCAATAATTATACTACTTGAAAGCACATTTACCACCATTAGTACCATCAAATAAGATAAAGAGATAAGATGCACATTTAGGCCTTTTTTGTGCAGTTTGAGATTAGGTCATATAGCATATTTATTATGATGTATATGTATTTGCCACATTGAATAAGTACACTGGTCTAGGCATTATCCAGAACATGAAACAGAAAGTCAGCTGTTTACTTTAAACAGACCTAGACACATTAGACAGGCATCCAAGTGGGAAAAAGCCACTCAGTCCGCAAGAAGTGGTAAACCTTTTGTCCTTGATTAGCAGAGCTAATCCTTCCTCGGCGCTAATAATGAAGTGAAGTGCAGGAACTCTTTATTTACTGCAGCCATCTCCTCTCATGTAACAGCAGAGATCCCTATCTTATCGGAGCCATGCAGCAGGAAGATGGGCCCAGAAGCTTACCTAATGGAAGTCAGGCTAATGTGTTTGGTGATGACAGTGTTTTACTAAGCCTCGCCCCACTTGGGAATACAATATTAGAGTGAAAGAACGTCAGCAAAAGCAAGACACTTGCAAATGTGCAGCATTAAAGGCGTCGTCATAACATGTAAAAAGTTTGTGTTGAAGACCAGCCGACCAGACACCTTTTTAATGTTAAACTTTTTTAACATTAAACTTAACTGATGAAGAGTCAAATGGCATCAGAACCTAGTGAGTCAGATAAAATGAATATTACATATTACATATTAATCTATGTGTCATTGCTTCCTTACTCATGATGCCAAACCCATCAAAAAGTCTGACAATCTGTCACCAGTGTAAATGTGGGAGTAATTAGGTGTTTTTTTCTGTGCTAGATTCACCCTGAGGAGGAAGACTATGGATTTGAGATTGAGGAGAAAAACAAGTCCATTGTGGTGAAATCTGTCACCAGGGGCTCACATGCTGAGGTAATGGTCAACACACACACACACACACACACACACACACACACACACACACACACACACAGTAAATATGACACACCCTCTGCAGCCTGATCTCTGCGTGTGAAACATGACACCACCAGAGTTTTATGATGTTCGTTTAAATGTACATAACACACATAACCGTCCAGGATTTAGCTGAGAGTCGCAGGGTGTGT
>OMLM01008675.1:73161-87945 GCA_900302695.1 Helostoma temminkii
CACACACACACACACACACACACACACACACACACACACACTTCCACATTCAGATGGCTGTGGCTCCTCCCAGCCGTTCCTACATCCATCCTGAGCACATCTCAGCCAAGGCCACCCCACCGGATCTGTGCCCAGGACACTAGACTCACACAGCGAACATACAGAGGCAGCATTATTCCCTCAATGTGACTGAAGATGTGCAAGATGACTGCATTTGATCATATGAAAAGGAATTTTATTAGCTGACATCTGACTGTGCAAGGATGTTTGCTGTCTTTAATTGTTAATGTATTTCCGCATACTTACATGAATCATGTCTGATCAAATTATATTTAGTTTAAGAAAGACAGAAGGACCTGATGACTAAAACTACCACTTGTCAGGGACAGAAACATGTTAAGAGAAAATATAATATAGTCTGTATTTACATGTGTGCAACTTGCAAACAGGCAGCAGGCAGAAGACTTGGGTGTAATGGTGATGCAGTTTAATTATATGACCAATCTTGATGTGCACTCACTTCATAAAAAGACTGTATATTGGATTATATATGACACGACTGAAGAGGCTTTGAAATTAGTGAGAGTACTACACACAGATTTTCCCTTTCCTGTTATGGTTTGTTTATGCTCTGCTCAGGCATAGGCAGTGGTACTGAACAAGGACTTGCTTATGAGTAATACATCAAGTAAAAACTTCAATCGTACTCCTTCTGATATTAATGCTGCTGAGTGTAGGTCTCACAGTGACACAAGGGAGGTAATTTATGCGTTGAATGCAATTTCCAACTGAAAATAGTACTATGCACTTGGAGCTGAAACAATTGGCAACCTAAAAATAAGAGCTTGTGTCCTGTCTGTCCGTCTGTCCATCCAGATGGCTGGACTGCAGGTCGGCAGGAAGATCTACACCATCAACGAGGACCTGCTGTTCCTTAGGCCTTTCTCGGAAGTGGAAACCATGATCAGTCAGGCCTTCTGCATGCGTCGCTCCCTGCGGCTGCTGGTCGCCACCAAAGCCAAGGAGTGAGGGAACACACAAAAACACACATCCGCACACAAACATATACGAAGCGTGCACTGGTCTTACTGGTGTTTTCTCTACCAGGGTTGTGAAGATCCCTGACAACCCAGAGAACCTCTCCTTCAGACTCTGTGGCTCTTCCCCTCCTCATGTCCATGCTGTCAGGAAAGGTGAGTGATAGATTTGACTGACTACTTGTGTGATTCTGTCACCACAGTGCTTGACTTATTTCTAGGGTAGTGGATGAATTTGATAATTTCACACATTTGGATTAACATGGTAACAATAACAAATGATGACTAAGCACTTCTGTAACATTATCAGAGTAACAACTGAATTTAAAAAAATAAAGAATTCATTTTTATTCCTATCGAAACCAAAATGCTCAACCACTGACAGATGTTGTCATGCAAGTTAATTAATGTAGCCTTAAGCTAAAGCCTCAAGCAGTGATGAAGAGTGGCCAGCAGAGTGCTGGTAAGCTAACTTCTTTCATTTACAACAGACATAAATCTGTGAATAGATTTGCCAGGATTTGACTTTGTTATTGCAGCATTAATGAAAGTGAAAGCTTTAAAAGTTTTTGTGGTTTCAGAAAAACAAATAACTCTGGGTGAATTCAAGGGAAAGATGAGATACCATGCTCAGCTTCTAATAGGTTTTTATGACCACCTGTCAGCCAGACAGCCTGTGGTCAGGTTTCAAACGCCTAATAGATCAAATCCTGCTTTTGAAACACACAGATACACTCACAACGTTGTGAGATCAGATGTAGAAGTACAATAGATAGCTAAAAAGACACAAACATCTTTGTTATATATATATTCCTCCCGCTCTCTTTTTAGAACCACCTCAGCAGATGTTTGTATCACCTAGACTGACTCAAAATAGGAAAATAAGAGTCTTATGACAAGTTGGATTGGGTATAAATCCCAATGTGTAAACCAGACGTGAGCAGGACACGCACATGCACAAAAACAGTGAGGAGAGGAGCTGCCAGTTGGCTAAGGAACATCATCTTATGGTTTTACTTTGCTTTATAATGGCAGGGAGGCTTCTCTGCTGTTCTCCCTCTCTCTTCTCTCATTTCCCCACCATCCCTAATTCTCTGTCTCTTTTTCTCTCTTTCCTAACGTTCTGTATCACTTTTAGATCTTTGCTTTGTGTGTGGAGAATTTTTCCAGCTGAATTCAGAGTCTTTAGTTGTTTTTTTCTGTTCCTAAATCAGTCCCCCTGTGTGCTATCCGTGCATGGGTCAAGTGTTCCTGTAGTTAGGTAATTGCTGGCACCCTGGGTGGAAGTGATTCCAGCTTTGGTATTTTTAGTTCAGAGCGGAAGATGATGGAGGTGTTGATTGGGCTTCTAGATTGTAAAGACATTAGTAGCTGCCTAGGGCAACATTAGCACTGAACTGAGTCATTTTCCTGAAGGAACAAAAAGACACAGTAAAGGGTCAAAAGGATGATTTACTTTCACTAAAGCATTTTGCTGATGTTCCCTGGATTAAAATTGTCACATTATCCCAATGTGTCATGTACAGACCCAGTGTCGTTGTGCTACCCTGTGATGTTTCACCTCTGATCCTGTGTTGACACATTGCAGGTGGGGAAGCAGCTGGGGCAGGTCTTCAGCCTGGCCAAGTCATCCTGAAAGTCAATGGCAGCAACCTCAACCACAGTGACTACCAAGAGGTCCTGGATCACTTCACCGCACAGCACACACACCTGGAGCCTTCTCAAATGGTGAGGTGGCACATGAAAACAAACTAACACTCGGTCATTTCTTGAACAGTGCAGGGCTTGTAATGTAACAGGAATTTGGAAGCATTTAAAATAAGATAATAAGCAATTTAAAAATAATTGTGCTGTCCTTGTGTGTGTTGTTATGGTTCTCACCGTAGATCTTTCACTGAGCACTGCTATTAGGTTAATTTATCAGATCCTTTCGTGGGAGAGCTCACTAAATTCACACATGAAGAGCTAAAAAAGGAGAGAGCCCCAGTGACCTAGACATTCCTGATCTGAGATGGCTCATAAAACAGCATTAGCATTAGTTAGAGCTAGAATTAGCAACAGGAGCTTGGCCTTAGAAAGAAAAAAATAAGCACTTAAAACCATCATAATGTCATGTGCGCTCTTTTATAGTTCCATCTCTTACAGGTTGTGGCCCAGGGATCTACACCTTAAAATAGTGGTTGTCACTTTGCTGTGAAAGCTGAACATCTTTCAGCTCAAAATATAAGTGGCAAAAAATTGGCCTAATAAATCCCTCGCCTCTCTCTACTGAATTTGCATCCCTTCTTGTAGTTATTATTCTACAAGGACAATGTCATAACTGCAAAACTCATATGAGGTTGCTTTGATGCTCTTACAGCAGCAATTTGTGTCTCTAGGCAGTATTTCACAAGACCGCAGACAGAGTAGTCCTCCTTAAAACAGTGTTGTGTTTTGTTTTACTTAGCTTGGTCTGCTCTTCCGATAAATGCTCTTTGCTCACACCCAGTAAAATGGCTCAGCTGAACAGCCTTATGTTGGACTTATATGAGTAAATCTTTGCTGGTTCATTGAGCAGCAGGACAAAGTGTACGGATGTTTTTGATGTGTGCTGCTGAGACAGGGTAGTGCACTCAGCCTTGTCATGGGAAAGGTGTTCATTGCCTTGGGGCGCATATGTAGAAATATTTGAAACTCTGTATTTAAAGTGCATGAACATCTTTGTAGCTAATTAGAACAATTTCCCCATTCCTTATCCTTTCAGTTGCTCTTAGCCTTTTTCTCACCTACAGTGCTACATTTTGTTCCTCTTACCATATTTCTGTTTCCACTCACTTTTCTCTCAGTTCCTCCATCATTCAGTTCCTCACTTTAATAAAAATTTTTTAACATTACAATCATACTTATATGACTGTTGCGATCTAACCTGTTTCCCCCAGTGCCAGTGGGCGTATCAGACCTTTGAGGACTTGGAAGAGCTACAGAGACAAAGAAGTAAAGAGGAGAAGGATGAGAGTCCTTTCAGGCCTTATCCAATGGAGAATGGCTCTGATCATCAAGGGGAAAAAGGTACCAATGGAACAGGTGAAACACTTCTTTCTAGCATATAAAAATTAAAAGTTATTAAGGGGTTTCCAGGGGTCAATGCTCACTCATAAAGACAATCACAGTGTATGCCATTGCTCCATCTGTCAACAAAACATATAAACAATTGTAGGGTTACTGGGAGGAATTTCTTGTCACAAACAGTAGTTTTGTGTGTAATTGTAGATTGTTTCTAGGCTTGATGTAAAAAAAAAAAAAAAAAAATCGACCATATTATCTTTTTTTCAGGTGACCTCTGAATTAGGTTATAGTAAAAAGTGTTTTCCTTTGCTCTGATAGAAAATGTTATTGGAAAATTACTCAAGCTAGTCATTGGATTGTAGCCTTAAATGTGTCATTACTAAAGGCATTTATACTATATTATCTTTGTTGAATGAATTTGATCTTTAATGTTCTCTACTTCTATGTTATACTGTTAGATTTTTTAAATAAATATGATTTTACCCCATAAGTTACAATGCTAAACTTAGGTCTTTGAAATTGAAAATAATTTGAAAAAACTATGATCCATAGACTACCAGCTTGGAAGACTTTCTCTTTCTGATGATCTGCCTGTGGTTAGCCTGACGGTTGATAACATTCACCTGGAGCATGGTGTGGTCTACGAGTACGTGAGCACTGCCGGCATTAAGAGTCACGTCCTGGAGAAGATAGTGGAGCCCAAAGGCTGTTTCAGCCTCACTGCTAAGGTAATTGTAGAAAGATAAGGTGAAGCTTAATTAAAGTATATGGGTAACTGATGTACTTTCATGGTAATGAGTAAATTGAAATCTGGTACAGATGAGAGATTATACTTTTTAAGTCATGTTTAATTCATATTTTTTTATTCAGGTTTTTTTTTTAAGGAAAATGTTATGCCACAAACTGTTTACCTGTTTTATGTTTTCCATTGTTTGGACTTGAAAGATTAATATTTAACTAAATCGCAGTGCAGTTCTCATTCTACATTAGATTTCTAAACTTTTATTGTATCAGTGATCCATCCTTTCCAATGGTTCTTGTCTGTACAGATCCTGGAGGCATTTTCTAGTGATGACAGCCTCTTTGTTCATAACTGCAGCCAGCTCATCTCCCAGAATGATCGAGTAGTTACCATGCCTCAGTACGAGTTCAGACAAATCTGTGACACCAAGCTGGAGAGCATCCGACTGCGTATCAGCAGCTACCAACAGGTACAAAGACGCATATATACTTTCTCTTGAACACATACAGTAGATGTAAAACTATTTTATTGGATGTGTCTTACTTAAAACGATTAGGCTTTTTAGTTGGAAGTGGAAATGGTGCAACTATCCTATGTTATCGATATCAAGACATCAATAATATATATCAATAATAATATATGCCAGTTCCTAATAAACACAGTCACAAATATCTAAATAACTTACATTTATGTTTATATAATTTTTAACCTTTATTAATAATACAATGACTAATAATTATAGTTAGACACTTCTTGTCCTTACTCTTAACTTTGTACTTACATTAATCAAGACTGCAGTAACTCTTGTAAGCCAGTGGGGAGGCTGTAATAAACTTAAAAATTACATTACATTATTAATCTTCATTCCTATCTTTGTTTTGCATGTGTTGTGTTTTCATTTTTTTTACCCAGTTTGCCCTGGAACTGAGGAGCAGTGTCTGGCCCTCCTTCAGGCAGGCCGGGGCTCGGACTCATCCACTGGGCTGCATGGACTTTGTTCCCACCAATTGCCATGTCAACTTGATGCAGGTCTCCTACCCCAAGAGCACTACCTCTGCTGGAAGGACCTTTAGCATCCGCTTTGGTCGCAAGAACTCCTTGTTTGGCCTGGACCCTGACCAAGGTAGAGGCAGCACATGCATACACACACCTCTGTCCAACATTTGACTCTCTTTCACATATCCACTGCTTAATCTAAGCTTCACTTAGATCCATTCATGATAATACAGCGTAACCCACTTAACACAAGCTCAGTGATCCTTTAGAGTAATTATCATTATGACCATTTAAATCCCACAGTACAGAGAAGGGAACACAATGTAAACATGAGACAGTAGCCATAAGGTCTCAGCAAGGATTCTCATAGTAAATCAGACAAGTAGTGTGCTGTTAAGACTCCATTAGCCTCAGGCCAAACTCATGAAAAGTGAATGAATGATGTCAGCAAAGAACTGCCTCAAGGCAGTATAGGACTGTGTGCCATTCACAAACTGCTGCTGCTGCAGATGTGAAAAGGCTTTTAGAAATCCTATTACCTAGTTTAAAAAACAAGCATTTGTCCATCTATGTGGCCCGATTTTAATTAACAATCTTAAAGTCTGGCTGCTGAAACCCCTCTATTTGCAGCATAGATGAAAATGCAACACAGATGTCTAGACAGTAGACAGTTAGTATTGCTTGCGTTGTTCCAGGATGCCTTGTCTTCATATTTCCACTCTTTTATACCTGCCAGTCAGACATCTGCCTAGCAGTTGCATTGGTGAGATGTTCAGCTCTAGTGGTTTTCAAGCATGCATTCTGCCAGCTCATCCATGAAAGATGTTTTTTCCCAGTGAGAGAGAACTAGTATCTTTAGTATAGCAGTTAAATACAGAATAAAAAGAGATTTATTCACTGGTATAATGAAAAAATATTCTCTTTCAGTGCTCTACTGTGTATTTTTAAAGAATGTGTGGAATGTACATGAAATTTATAGTAGAGTATTTTTATGATATTTAACATTAGTGACTCTTGTCTACTTATACACACCCTAGGTTTGTCTGCAGTTTTTAGTTTGGCGATCAACCTAAGTAAACAGTTTTGCATCCTGCTCTGGCTGCATATATAATTTGCACAACCTTTTGAAAAGTTGTTTTCTATCAAGGCCAAATGTAGAACAGACAAGAGTGTTAGTTTGTAGGTTTTAAACATCTGGTGTAGATATAATTTTCAGAAAGCGACGTCTGTTTCTTTCAGCTACCAGAAACATGTTTATTCTCTTCTCCTCTCCTTTCCTCTCCTCTTCTCCCCTGTAGCACAACTGAACCCCATGTCCCACACTCAGCACTGTGTGACCAGCATGGGGGCTCCCTCATGGAACTGCTCTGGCCTGGAAGGGGATGAGGTGGAAGGCAATGGGGAGGTGACTGTGGATGGAAGCGAGGGGTTGACAGACAGTCGACAGGGTGGCCACGGAGAAGGAGGGTTGAGTTTCCTTCTCAAACTAGAAGACACAGAGACCCAGGATGGCTACATTAATTTGTATAGCCGACTGGATGCTGCTGTGAGAGAAATGAAGCAGTATGTCACTCAGATAGACGTGTACGTATACAGCTTTAAACCTCCTTTTTATATAAATATGTATAATATTGGTCTATGTTTAGATTAGACATTTCTTCCATATGAATTGTTCATCTTTATACTCAATGACATTTGCTATCTGTCAAATAAAAAGAATGTGCTTACTCGTTTCCAAATAGAATATATATTTTCATCTCAAACATTGACATTCCACTGGTGTTTTATATGTGATTAGACTATTTACGTAGCCCTCACATTGACAGTTGGGATCTCCGCATAAAAAACCAGGAGCTGTTATCCCCTTACCAGCCCCATGAGGCTGTTTGTCAGCCTCTCATTGTCTGTCTGACCTTTGTCTTGTTTAAAGCTGAGGATTTACAAAAGGAACATTTTTCAGACTCACAATATTTATGGGCTGGGCTCAGTACAGGAACAGGGAGTAAAGCCAGAATAACATCAAGAGAAAGAGAGACATATCATTGTGTGTCTGTGCCGAGGAAGGGGCGTGACAGTGCTGATGAATGGATGTTCATTGTTTGTTTGATTGTAAATTTATCTACACACAATGAATTGTATGTAAAAAGATTAACACTGCTGTGACATCCAGAATTTAACTTATATCCCTAAAACTTAGAATGCAGAAAATGTAGATAACTGTGTACTTGCTAAAAGATTCTACAAATACACACTGTACCATATTGTAATCATTGCCTTCTGAGTTCAGCTTCTAAGCAGCTTAACAACTTAAACAGTATTAATCATTTTCTTACAGATTTTTTCAAATTAAATTTTTGAATAACTTTTTTTTTTAGCCTGTTATCATCAATCACTGAGCCCACACAACTCCAAAGGGACAGTGAGGAACCTCCGGTCTACGAGCCAAGTCAGCCATCTTCCCTGGCCCCATGTGAGGATGGATGTGACCAGGACAAAGTAGAGCAAGGTGGCATTAAAAGGGTCTGTTTTAAGGTGAACGAGGAGGACCAGGAAGACTCTGGTCATGACACAATGAGCTACAGGGACTCCTACAGGTAACTGGTTTCTGTTTCACTAATAGTGTCACACAGACTTTGTAACCCAGTATAAAAAGGTCATGAGATCTCAGGCATGCAGCCTATAGAAGAAGAGTCTTTTCTTTTCAATTTAATCATTTTGACTACCTTATATTAGGCACAATTTGTTTTTTATGATAGGGAAACTATCATGTAAACAACACATGGGACACTCTTGTCCTACACCTGGATTTCGATCTGTGGACTCAATAAAACATAAGAACATCCAGGCACCTTTATTTCTGAAATCCGTAATGCTGCTCATTTCCCCCTGTTGGAGGCTACAACTCATCCCAGATGTTTCAGTTGAGATCGAGGGCTAAAAATTACTTGTTTTGGTCAGATCTGGTTATGTCATTTCCTTGTTGTGAGTTCATTCAGATGTTTATGTGCGAGCGTGTGTGCGCATCTGACTGGGCAGTGCTCCACTGAGCTCCACCCTCCACCACCCACTAAGATGTAGTTATTGGTTGCTGGTGTGGTGGGCTGGTGTATAATAGAGCCAAAAGTTTGGGGCGCGGCCTCCTCACCCACTCTGTCATTAAAGCCCGGCCACAGCATGTGAAACACAACTACCTCATTGCAATAAAATGTAAAGGAAAATGTAGACTGTTAAGGTAGACACACACGCATAGTGAGGTGTTTACTCAAGGCTTTAGAGCCCAGTGGAAAAAATACTCTGTGTGGCAGTACAAGGCTGCATAGTGAATGTGGATGAATCATCCCACTTTTGGATGTGATGAAAGTGCTTCTGTGTTTTAGAGGTAGGGGTTGGATTTTCTTTCATTTTTTTTAGTCGTGCTGAAAGAATCAGACATTAAAGCCCAGGGTGGTGACAAACCACAGCAGAGCTCAACAGTCAGAGGTCACTGGCTGAGTGCAGCCTGTGAAGAACACAATAGGAGAACAAAGACAGAAGAAACTACATACACAGATGAAAAAGAGAGAAACAGAGGACAAAAGGGTATAAAGAAATCATAGTGTCTGTTCCAAATTCAAGTACATAGTGTTTGTCATAAATTCTGCATCTGTGCATGTGTGTGGCCTTGTGAAGACCTTCGGTCTGGTATCAGAGGAATCTAGACTGTGTCCAGATGCAGCTTAGATAGAAAGCAGCTCCATCCTGTCTGGCATCAGAAAGTATCTCAAGTGATTGATCATCATTTCTTGCTTAACAGCAACAAAACAGTCATGTACATCATTTCTGTTTTTCCAAAGAAGAGCCCATTCAAAATAAATCCAAAACACATCTTTTACTGCCTTCTTGAAGCAAACCAAGATACAGCCACTGTGCACTGCATTGTGCAACAATATGATCTTTGTACTCAGAATTCAAGTGTTCTAGATTTTTTGTTAACATGTTTTTCTATTGTGAATTCTCCATGTAACATTACCCACTGTGCAAATGGCCCTTTGCTACACTATAAGAAGCAACCTCAGACATAGCCGTTAATGAGCTGCTAACTGGGATCTTGTGTCCTCAGTGTGTTTGATGAATCCATTATCACCTGTTTTTCAAGGTGTGAATAGATCACACGTGTTTAATGA
This sequence comes from Helostoma temminkii, assembly GCA_900302695.1. Classification (NCBI taxonomy): domain Eukaryota; kingdom Metazoa; phylum Chordata; class Actinopteri; order Anabantiformes; family Helostomatidae; genus Helostoma; species Helostoma temminkii. Next base: position 83,145 of record OMLM01008675.1, read on the forward strand.
AAGTGTGAACAGCACCTGTGTGTGAGCTTTTTACCACAGAATTGAGGACATTTTTGGAAACCGTAGACATGGGTGTGTTTGGTTTAATTTTAGGCTGCTACTACGAGCAGGTTAAATGTCATAATGGCAGGAGCTTTGTAAAGATCAATTTGGAAATCAACTTTTTGTTGCTTGTAAGTGTGAGACACAGAGTGTGTCTGAATTTAGCTAGAAAATACAACTGCACCTGCAGAAGCAGATAACCAGAAGGACAGGAATGCAAGACCAAGTGGGAGAGTGGAAATTGTGTGTCTATTAGGTAACAAACAGAAAGGGAAAGCAAGTATGATAAGAGGGAGTGGATTGAGGAAAAGAGTGCAAAATGCATCCTCATGTATTACTATGTTTATGTGTTTGCACAAGTGTGTGCAAGTAAAAGCCAGTGAAGAATTCAAGCTAAATAATTACTAAAAGTTGGTTATATGAACTCTGCCCATAATTGTAGTGGTTGTCAGTTCGCCAGTCTCCCTGCTGGCTCTGACCACAGAATAACCCAGCAGGTGAATTCCACCACAGAGTCTCCCATTTTGTCAACAAGCCAAACCAGATTTGAGTAAAAAAAAGACAAGGCCAGTGTTGTCATTTTGTATTTCATAGTCTCTGGTAAGCCATTTGTCATGGTAATTCAACTTGTGAGTCATTTAGAGCTCCTCTGAGGGCATGCTCACAAGTGATGTATAATTTGGGCTACATAAATCTTCCACATGCTCCTGGTAATCATTTCAAATCACGTACTGTACCAGACCAAGTCATTTTACAAAACTGAACTAAGCAGACAGAAGTTCTCTGCTTATGCCAGCATGTAAAAAGACATGTAATATATGCAAATGTATGGGCTGAACATTGTTTACACACAGTGTTTAAATCAAATGTATATTTGTGATATCAGTCAGATGCTGGATTATTCTAATGTAACTACTTTATGGAATGCATCTTGTTGTAAACCAGAGGTGGTTGTTACTGTGAGACACGTTTAATTACCTTTGGTCTGTCTCCCATACTGCAAATCAGAAAAAGCATTTACAATCAGAAGGATTATTTGGCAGCATAATTACAAGACACTGCTTTCCAAATTCTCTCTGTGGTTTAACAGTATAATTAACCCTTTGCTTTATAACGCATTTAAACTGTGTGTTTGTGTGTTTTCGCTGTGCAATATTGCAGTGAATGCAACAGCAACAGAGATTCAGTGTTATCCTACACCAGTGTGCGAAGTAACAGCTCATACCTTGGGAGTGATGAGATGGGATCAGGTAATGAATGACTTAAAAGAATATTTTGTTTTTGGATCTGTAAATATAGTTCAAATCTGATATTTATTCAAAGGAACTTTCACTGCATTATCCCTATTTTAATGTATAGTAGAAGTACATGCCCAGTGTGGATTGAAGAGCCAGTATTAGAAAAAATGTGTCCCCCTTCAAGTAACTAAGTGAACATAAACAGCATGAGCTCCTTTTCAGTGATAAACAAAACCAAGAAATAATGGATGTTTACATAAGAATAGATCAGTAGATTGTTTTAGAATGCCAAAACAAAAATACCACAGATATTTATTGGAGGTGACTTTGGTCAGATATTTTAGTTACAACATTTCATAAACCCCAGAGCTCCAATTTTTGTGCAGTGAGCCAAGTATGTGTCCACTGCTGTTTATCACGTTGTTTCTATCATCAGGTTTAAACAGCCACAGTGATTTGTTAGCTGAAATGACTTGTTAGCCTTCATTATCTGTCATTCACAGTGAAACAAATGGACAGAAATGTGTTTGGAAAAATTAAATGGTCACATAAAAATGAAGGCTGGTGTCCTAATGTGCTATCTCTTCTCCTCTAGGGGATGAGCTGCCATGTGACATGAGGATTCCCTCGGACAAACAGGACAAGCTGCATGGCTGCCTCGAGCATCTTTTCAACCAGGTGAGTTGTGAGTGTTAGAATCCGAGTATCCCTAATTAATGTAAACGGCTAAGAACATGAGCACATGTATTAGCATTAACGCCCCCACCCCTTCCTCTACCAAGGTGGTGGTGGTGGGGTTGTGATAGTAATCAGTCCGAATCTGGGCTGAGTTACCCCGTGGAGCTCCTTCTGTCCTCTGGTCAAGGACCTGATTCCAGCTCTCATCTGTCGCTGGATCCCCTCTCTTTCTTTTCTTTTCTCATCATATACTCACACAGGATTTCACAGGCATGTCAATTCAGTTTAAGGCATGCTTCCATCTTTTCATCTCTTCCTACAAGCGCTTTGTGTTGTTTGACTCTACGTGGGGTGTACCCATTTTGCCTGCCATAGTTCTTTCCACATGTAAACAGCAGCTCAGGGAGCCTGCAAACACAAGTTTTGTTGTTGTTAATGCTGAAAGACTCTTGCCAGATATTTCCAGACTGTGTGTGTGAGCTGTTGTAAATGTTTGAGTGGCATAGAAGGAAAAGTGGTAGCTCACAGATGGAAGAAATGAGGGGTTAAGTAAGAAGCAGATCACTCGATCAGCTTATGTTCTTTTATTTCTGCACACAGGTTGATTCCATTAACAACCTACTTAAAGGTCCTGTCATGACTAAGGCCTGTGAGGAGACCAAGCACTTTTACTCTGACCACAACCAACCAGGTTCAAACTGCAATTATTTTTGCGTGCACATTTTTCTACTGCTTGAAAGTTCAAATTGACGCACATACTCACACATTTCATGGGTTTATATGAACAGAGTTCCGCCAAACAGAGGACTGGACCGTTCGTTGTCGTTCCATTATACACAAGAACATCCAGGAGGACCCTTGGAACCTGCCAAATTCCATCAAAACTCTAGTGGAGAGCCTGCAGAGATTTGTGGATGGTTAGTGGAGCACACATGTACACACTGTTGTCATGTGATCGTATATAGTTACAATCCCTCATTCCATCTTGTTTTCCTTCTACCTCTGCAGATGGAAAGAACCAGCTTCTCCTGGCTCTTCTCAAGTGCACAGGTAGGGTAATATGTCAGTGTTAACAAAACAGTTAATATTTAGAGTAAGTAGTGGCAGATAATCAAACTAGATGGATCCCGGTTCCAATTTTACCAGAAGAAATATCTAAACGGGTTGTGTAATCACACAACAGGAAGTCTCTCATAACTGGACTATTTTAAATGATTCCAACAGTTGCAACAGAGCTCTTTGACAATGAGATCACCCATCGCATGTAATTACAGGCAATTCATGGCATTTGCAGCGCTATAAAAAGAAATGTAATTTTAAAAATATATATGTTAAAAAATGTCAAAAAAATATGTTTTTTTTGAAAGGTGTGAAATGATTGTACAGAAAAAAGGTTTGGTGATGAAGCATGTAAAACTCTAGTTACTTTGAACTGTGCATAGTGGCATGTGGTGCTCATAAATGGGAGATATCCTCTCAGAGTATCTAGGCTAGAGGAATATAGTATATGCATTAGAGCAAGTTTGGGACATGTGTAATGACGAAGGTTACAGTGGGAGGTCCAGCTGCCTTCATGCCCACTGACCTTCTCTTTACCTGCCATTTACATGATGCTTTCACTTCAACTGATCTCCCCCTATCTATCCAACATCAGATACATCACTGCAGCTGCGACGGGATGTGATCTTTTGCCAAGCAGCGACGGGCGCCCTGTGCACTCTGGCTGAGCAGCTACTGGCAGCGTTGCGGTCGCGCTTCAACAATGCCGGCGAGTACCAGGAAGACAGCAAGGAGACCAGCCGCAAGTGGCTGGAACAAATATCCGCCATTGGTGCACTGCTGTACTTCCAGTCCACGCTAGCACCACATGTGGTGAGGACAAATGTCATATTTTCATTTGACGAGTAGGTAAAACCAGAAAGGTTTCTAATTTTTAATCTAGGTTCATAAGTTGGGTGTTAAAAATAAAATGAAATCTTACCTGCAGCTAAAATGGAACACAATGCTGTGCATTTTGTGTTAAATCCAATTTGTGATGTAGTCCTGAAGCAAATGCCCTGGGTGTTTATGAATTTCTAGCCATGCAGCTGTCAACTATTAGGACTGTCTTGCTGGTGTAAACTCAGAGCTTTCTTTCTTTCCTCCGACAGAAAGAGGAGCGGACCATGCTGGAGGACACCAAGACGGCCCTGTTGGACTTGGACAAAGTCACTGTGTTCTTCAGGCAACTGGAGGATGAGTATCTAGTTGCAAGTAAGAGCCTCCATCAACAAAGAATGACTTGGTCCATTCAAACCAGACTGCTGCTAATGAGCAGCTCTGTGATTTGAGCAAGTCTCAATAAAGTTCCATTATGTTGATGTATGGTAGCTTTTGAGGATGAAATTGTCTGTTTTCCGTTGCAGATTTAATTTTTTCAGTGGAGAGCAATTGAATAGTGAGCTTAAATAACACCATAAAGGCTCCATAAATCATCCTAAACAAGGGCACAGCATGCAGTCTATTGAAGTCCTTGTTGTCCTTCCATTACAGATAACATGCTCCCTCCTGACATGCTGTGAAGGGCTTCATTTAAACATTCAGGGCAGTTCTGAGACAAGAGGTCTGAGAATTCTAACATATGGGTCGAAACTCCCCAAAATATACAGGTTACAGGCAAATGCAAATACAAAATGTAATATTCTTTCATCACAGTTTAGTATGCACTGTGGTAGAGAAATATTCTCTTGAAGCATGAAAGTGACAAATTGATTTTGTGGTCTGCATCGCTTCTGTTGGCTCTAACCGCTCAAGGTCAGAACATTTATTTTATTGTAGGCATTCTGGGGCACCCAGGTTGTTTA
>OMLM01008676.1:5450-30441 GCA_900302695.1 Helostoma temminkii
TCTAGTAGTTACACCAAATTATGTGGCTATAAACAAATATTAGTACATAACAAACCTGTAAAATAAAACACAAGTATAGTTCAGTCGACACTGACGTTCATGAAACACATTTCCAACGTTTAGTTTGTTGTCTGTACCACTGCTTCAGTATTTGCATCATCTCTTGTTTAAAATACTATTTACAAATACATTTAAACTTAAAGTCTAGGTTTAGAACAAAACGCTTATTGCTTCTAAAAACACTTTACGAGTTTTAATGTTTGAATTATTGCTGAAAACAGAACTGGATTATGGAGAATGAACGAACACAATTAAATTGTGTGACTTACCTGATCTGTTAAGCTGATTTTACACAATTTTTCCCCTGTTTGAATACATGTGTCTGCATGTTTTCATCCATTGCATCATTATTTCTATAGAAATCGCCCCAGAGTTGAACCTTTCTAAGGTCACATTTGACTTCTATGTGTTGTGGTACTCACCCAGCCCACCTTGACTCAAACCTACTACTTGTGGGGCTCAGACATTCAGCAGTGATGACATTATGTCGAGCTCCTAAACAACCAGAGATGTTTGGGAATGAATCCTCCTCCCTCACCCGCTCCGGCAGTCGCTCATTCATTCACCCAGGGGACGCCTTGCTCTGATGGACAGCCTGTGAGTGATGGACAGAGCCCGAGGCATAGACACTGCCTCAGTGTGTTCAGGCCCCACAGGGGGCCACAGGGGCCTCCAGAGCCCCGCAACAAATCTCCCAATTGTATTCCCCAACGCTCACCAGAAACATGCCACATGATCCTTATCAGGCTGCCTTTAAAGAAAATATACACCCAAACATAAATTAACATAAATTATTGCTGCGTATTAGGCCATGATGGTGATTGCAGCTAAATGGTTTATCCATCAAAACGCTTGCTGTGTGTTTACGTGTGTGAAAAAGAAGGAAAAGAACATTCATGCTCTGAGTTAAAGAGCTGTCGTCCTTGCCAATATTTGTTCAAGTTGCCTCAAATGAGATCTCGGGGTCTGGGCGGCATGTGTATGAACACAAGCTGCGAGTGATGTCATTCACTGAGCAGCGTTTCACACTGAAGCAGAATGGAGTAAGCTCCCTTAATAGCTGCCTTCTTGAATCAGTGCCATCTCTCCTGGAGAATACTGTGTGTGTGTGTGTGGAGGCTTTCTTTATTTTCATGTTAGCACGTGCTATTACCAGGTCAGTCAGTAATCAAAAATGCCCTGAAGGTTGGCAGGAGTGCTGGAGCTTATCCCAGCTGTCATCAGGCGAGAGGCGGGGTACACCCTGGACAGGTCGCCATCCATCGCGGGGCGACCATTCACTCACACCTACGGGCGATTTAGAGTCTCCAGTTAACCTGACTGCTTGTCTTTGGACTGTGGGAGGAAGCCGGAGTGAACCCACGCAAACACAGGAAGAACATGACACAGAAAGACCCTGGGAATCGAACCTGGGACCTTGTTGCTATGAGGCGACAGTGCTAACCACTGCACCCCCATGAAACATGAGAGGTTGAATCAGTTCACTGCATGTTGGCTCGGCCTGTTTTTTGCGATGATTGGTTATGCAAATACAGCGGGGCGCTCTAAAAAAAGCCCACATCATCATTCACATTTAGCCTATGCTGCGAACCAGGCTGGTAGTATAATTTACTAGCAATCATAAAGCTGTAAAACTGTCATGTCTTCATTTGTGCCATCTGCAGAGCAGTTAATCAGAGGAAACAGCACACTCTCACCTTAAAGCCCTTCATCATTTGTTACAGGTTTATAGATTACTACATTTATGGAGCATGTTTGTTTCAGACTTTAAACCTTTGGAAGAGACATCATTAAAGAGAAAACTACTGAAACCTGAACATCTAATCAAAAAATATCTGCTATTTGCCAAACCAGTTACTACGTTTTTCACTGGAGGTCCCTGAACACCTTTTTTAGTGAAACAATCACAAAAACAAAACCAAGCAAATGCTCAGCAGGACCAATGAGCTTCCTGTAATTGCTGGTCACAACGGACAGCAGATTGTCACACTGTCCCTGAAGAGACCATCATCCAGGTGAAGCTCCTGGGACAATCAGTGTCTTTGTGCCTAATCCCAACCAAATCTCTTTGTTTGCACAGTCGTAATCCAGTCATGTGTTGGACAAACTTTATGCAGTAATTTTTAGGGCAAACATGAATTTTTACTGAGCCTAACCATGTTTGTGTAGTGCACACACCTAACCCAGATGTCTTTGTGCATAATCCCAGCAAAATCGCTATGTTTGCAAAAAGGTTGTCAAGTGTTTTTGACCATTTAGGGCAATAATAAGGTTACCAGTCACCATTTTGGTGCCTGAAGTCAAAAGGGTAGAAGTTTCGACTACTGGACGCCCTCGTATGGGGATGACGTTTAAAACAAACGCAATTTAGGTTGTATGAGAGTGTTGGGACAAAAAAACTACTAAAGCTGGAGGACTTGTTGATGCTATCATAAAATTTGGCCCGACTCCAAGTATTCTTGTATAAACTTGTTTTATATAAACTTTTTTGCAGGTTTGGATGCACAGCATTAGTTTGTACTGACAGATCACTTTAGCAGATGATGGATGTGCAAGCTGCTGCTGGGAGCAAGTCTAAAACGATAACCTGACATAAACTTAGATAATAATGTAATTATTAATTATTTAAGCAGCCAGCCAGCCAGCAGCCATCATGTATTTTGTGCACCTGAACATCATGACTCCTATGTTTCCTGGAAAAACAACCATGCTCATTAATCTTTCAGCTCGTTTTTACAGTTCAGAGCTTTGCGGCATGCTTTAACATCCACCACACCGCCTCAAAAGCAGAATAATCGTATGAGTGTGAGACTATAGGGAAAATTGTTCAACACCAAATCCATGTTAAGACGATAATGGCATTTTGTACTCCTGCACAAATATCTAAGCCTCTTAATTATATGAGTTGTGCAATGTTTTGGCGAGCACCTTCTTAACTGATGAAGTCAGTCATACCAGGAGATTAGCCTTGACCTCAAAAATAGCGAAGCGGCTCATTGCTGATCCACGTTGTGTGGTAAGTGAGGTGGGCTGAGAGGACTTCACTTGTACACGGGCGGCAGTTTTTCTGTTGACCATGAACAGAAAAAAAAGAGAAAAACCAAATCAAAACCATGTGTCACAAAGTAAATCAGCTTCTGAAAGCTACTTCCTTCTTCCAGTGTTAATGAGTTTATCGTCGCCGGGTTCTATGAAACCACAGTGATGATTAAAAATGCAGAAAGCACACAGTGTGCATGAAGCTTCAGCAGAGTTGTGTTCCCCAGTTTGACATGTGGACGTGAAGGAGGACTGATGAGAAACAAACAGCAATTTGACACTGAAAGACTCAGTGGAAACTTCAGAGCAGCGAGGAGAGCAGTGGGTGGGCAAAGAAATCGTCTTGAACTCTGGTGACCTTGGTTTGGTGAGATGCAGGCCTCATCCACTTCATATGTTATCAGCTGTTCATGAACACGTGTTATGATTGCGATATCAAACCTGTCTTGACCCACTCGCCTGCTTCTCATTCTCCATGTATTTCCCCAGTGTCCAATGTTTGGGACATAGCATCATTATGCACATGAAAGAAAACATGTTATATTTCATCCTTCACACCACTGACATGTTGAAGTCTGTGATTCATAGACGTCACTCGTTTTGGTGACTCAGGAACTGTCCATTTGTCATCTATCAAAAACTAATTTGATGCTTTGGCAGCAGGTTTACGATCAGAGTTGCTGTAGAATGAGCCACAGTTCAGTGGGTCTGAGGCATTTGCTTGAGCTTCAGCAGACATGACTTAATTTTTCTACTGTTATGTGTCTTATATTATTGGTGAAGACACTGCCATCTTCACCAATGATGGCTCCTTTAGCTGCCATAAAAGCCCATAACACTTCCACCACCACCACGGTTCACAGATGAGGTGGTGCAGTTTAGATCTTGGGATGTTGATCTTGGTTTCTTCTGTCCATAAGACCCTTTTTTCCAGACCTCTAGAAGCTAATTTAGGTTCTTCTTGACAAACAGTTTTTGTGGCTTAGCAGAAGTTTCCATCCTGTCTGTGGACAGTGATCACTGACTAATCCACCAATCGTTCTTGATTATGTTCTAAATACTTGATTTTGCTCTTGCCTCTAACCGTTTAATGTCGTTTCTCAGTCTCATTGTTTCACTTTCAGTGGCGCATCTTTGGTTCTCATGCTAAACAGCAGCATCAATGGTAAACACCTGTGATGCCGTATCTCAGCACCTGTGGATTCTTGAAAAACGTTCTACCACTAGTACTAACTTTATCTGACCTTTCTTCCTTCCTTTATCTGTCAAGCATCAAATGGATATGCCTGGATTTCACTGAATCCGTTATTTAATCAGTTTAAGAATTCCACATAACAATTAGCATAAATTACTTCATTAAAAGCTCAAACTGAGACATTTCCACCTGAGTCTGAAAATGCCCTTCCAGTACTTGCAGATTATTAACACCAATCACAATCCAGTTGCCTTTACCAGTCAGGTGTTGCAGCCAAATTCCTCCACTTCTCCTGTCCCAAGCGTCGGCCAGGGAGCCGCAAACCTCAAGGCGACAATAGCAGCTCAGTTCTCTGACCCCACGCCTCCCCTTCCTGCACTGCCAATTCATCAGGCCAGGCATGACACAAGAATTGTAGCCCCCTTAATGTCAAGGCAATCAGAGACTCAATCAGAGCTGCGGAGCACAGTGGGAACCACACTCCCAACACATGTGCACAGGAGTACCCTGAGGGCCCCAAATCTGCAGAACTAATGAGCGAGAATATATGTGCCCCACAAGTATGTGCCCTAGAGAGACTCAGCAGTAGCACAGGGACCGAGCACCCTTAGAGAGAAAGAGGAAAAAAAAATCTGCCAAACAGGCACTCCTGTAACGAAGCTTTAACCCTTTATTCAGAGCGCTTAGCCTTGAAACAAGACCAAACCTGCCAGAACACAACCTTTGAATCCTAGGGGAGGAAAAACCAGCAGTGTCTGCCAAGGGCACACAGTTAATGCTCCAAAGGAACATTGTAGGTGCCTCACTCAAATGAGCGCTCTTAAATAATATTGATGTAAGCCTGGAGAGACACGTGGCCTGATTTAGATAATGGATGTGCTTTTTTTTTTAAGTTTCCTTTAAATTACTGTCAATTATTCAAAAGAAACATTTCAAGTGAGAACAATGCCTAATTGGGAGTTACCAAGAAAAGCAAACTGTCCCCCATTGTGCCTTTTGCAACTTGCTCTGTCCTACTTTCCTCGGGCACAGGGTGCAACGATGAAAATGAAAAAGAAAGGAAGAGAGAGACAGAAAGAAAAAGCTGCCATGTGTGGCAGTTCCGCAAGCAAATAGGTACGAAGTCCTTAAAGTTCCTGCTTATTTGCAGGAAACACAGTCTCAAAGTTGGATGGTCATGGTTAAATAATGTCCCTGTGTGCGGTGTGTTTTCTTAACCAAGTCATCAGCCTGATTCATGATGCTCTAATGCTTTTGGTATGCCTCTCCCTGACCTAGAAACAGGGAAGCATCAGGCTTAATCAGGCAACAAAAATGGCAGCCTGCTCACTGTACACTTATGAATGAGGCTCTCATTATTAGAGGTGCTGATCATCGGAGGGGGCAGCGTTTCCACTGAGAAACGGCTCCGTCTTAACCATTAGATTAGACCAACTCATGAATAGTCATAAGGCCTGCACGTCATTCTCATGAACCCTCGGTGGTATGAATATTCTAATGAGGCCAGGCCAGTTTTCTCTCCATAGCGAGCTGCTTCTGCTCATGTTTATTCATGATGGGAGGACGCTCGTCAACAGCGGCACACCGTGTGGGTCAGTTGGACACAGTGATCCAGCAGCAGCTCCGGCTTATCCAACCATCTGGAGCGTTTAGGGAACACAATGAGCCACACCCCTATTAGCTCCAAAAAAAAGGGAATTACATCACTGCTGACCGTCATTTTTAAAAGACTGCATCACCCAATTTCTCCTCAATAGAAAATCTGTGCCAATCAGCTGATCAGTGTGGTGGCTCTTCTAGCTGGTTTAGTTTTTAAACAGTTGTTTCAGGCTCAGATTAGTTCCTCAGTCTGTTTCTTCTGGCTTGATTGAGTTTTTTAGTCTTTGTAGCAAGGCATCAAGAAATGAAGCATAAACACAAGCATAAGACTATTACAAGCCAGTACTGTGCACACAATTCAGAATAAAATAAACGGAGAATATTAACAATAATACAGCTTGAGCCTGGTGTGTCCTCATTTAAAAAATGTGTATCTATGCCAGAAGGCAGCCCTGTCACAGTCCTTAAGAAGAAAGTTGTCTGGGTTTGACTTTTTAGAGTTTTTGTCCCTGACTTCTTAAAATGAGCATGATTAAAACGAATTAGTCAAAAAAAAAGTCCCAGAGATGCTGAGGTCAGGCCAGAAAGCAGCCAAGATCCAGAATATGCTTTATGACTATTAATCAGAACAATTCTCCACCCACTCCACCCTGCCTGTACTCTGTTTCACTTCTGTCCTACTCCTCGCAGCTGCGCCGTTCCACCACCTTCTGTCTCACTAAAGCACATGTTCTTCATCTTGCGCCTACTGAATTTATTTTCCCTACAGATCACAATGTCATTTGTAAACGTCACAGTCCATGGAGACTCCTGTCTGATCTCGTCAGTCAGCCCATCCATCACCAGTGCAAACACCGTTGTTTTTTGCACAATATGAGTGGAAAGAATTAAGTAATCTAATGAGGAAATTATAATGATGTTTCTGATTGCAAGGAGGATTGCGCCACAATAAGAATGGCAGCATATAAAAGTGAGGCCCTTAAATAAAGCACTGCCCCAGTCAGGTTGATGTGTGATTGTTAAATGTAGAGAGACTGGAGGGACAGTTCCTGCATGTGTGGTTCGCACTGTGAAGCATGGAGGAGGAGGTGTGATGGTGTGGGGTGCTTTGCTGGTGACCAGCATGGCTACCACAGCATTTTGCAGTGACACACACTTATTCATGAAGCGTTCTTAAGAAGAAATGTCTTCTTAAACCTCATTTATACAATTCTGACATTCATCAGTGTTTTCTTACTTGGGATTTGTTTGTCAGTGCTGACAAAAAGTAACTCAATGTCAATTTTACACTAGTATAAGGATTAAAATTACTGTCATATTATTAAACATGATGACATCCACTTGCTCTCCGGCCAACACCAGCATCCTGACCCACTCTGGCTTCGCACAGCTGACTCGCTCAGCTCAGATAACTCTGGGTAAATCTGCCCTCCAGAAAAGAAGCAATGTGAAAAGAATCACGTTTTTTCTACTTCATCAATTGTGTATGAGTTTTATTTTCTATCCACCGCTTACGCTACCTAGATTGCGGCTTGTTTGTTGTTCATGTCGTGCAGAGTTGAACGCCCTACCTTTAACCATTCCAGGTGACTTCCTCATGATGCTGAGTGAGAGAATGCCAACAGTGTGCAAACCGCAATATACAACATATCCGGTTTGTTAAACACTTTTCACTACATAATTCCATAATTCCCCGTTGTTTAATCGTTTGGACTTTTGATTGGTAGTATGCGTGGAGGTGATTCGTTACATAACTTGTAGATTGTTACATAAAAAGTAATTAACGTAAAATCATCTGCTTGCTATAACTGCTGTTACAACACTTTGTTTGGGGTCATCTCAGGCTTCTCACGTGTTGTTTTGACTAATTAGCGAGGAGCTGCGGTTGTGATTTGCTATTTTCAGAAAAGGAGATATTCAGACTGTGACTCATCCTGAGCTTATCATCGCCGAGCTTCGTCCCTCAAGTATCCCACTCTAATATGCCCAAGTGTTTTGGCCCTGCAGCGGATGGCTGGCGTCACCGAAGACCTGAGACACTGTGGGTGAAGTGGAATTCTTTGAGCATGAGTCAGGAGGCATCTGAACAACAACAAGCGGAGGAGGAAACCGCAAGTCAGACCCGGCACCTCTGGAAGAAAGCCAGGATCTGTGAATTAACACCTGAATCCTTCTAAAGCTGCAACTGTCTGGTGAACTTTGGGATGAGCTATTGTAGTCAGATGTGGTTTCCCTCATGAAAGGATCATCACGCTGGTTGTGATTTTTGACGGCACGGCAGCACATATTTGTTAAATAGCTTTTCTCTTTTCACATTTATTTTAATTTTTATTACTGTCACATTTTTATAGTCCTGGGAGCTGAAAATACTTTAGAAGCTCTATAAAATTAACTTCTTCAGTGAAATATTTCAAAATTTTATTAGATTTGTTTTGTTGTTGTGGTTGTTAATGAGAATAAATGTGGATCCTTGTTTCCGAGGTATCTACTTGGACTCAAATGTACTTATAATATATAAAGTTTTTTTGCATTGTACAGTGTAGTATGGAAGCCCAGCAGCACTACATGACAATAATGCTTCCTGGCTAATAGCATTATTTAATTCTCTAATACCTGGATGAAATTTCCTTATGCATTTATGCTGATCTTCAAACTCAAGTCAAAATTATAAGAAAAAATATAAGATAAAATAATGAAATTGTGAAGTCAGATTTATGATACAATCACAAAAAACTGTGAGAACTTAAAATAAATTTTCACCGACAAAAGTATAGTAGATATTTACAAATTTGAATATTGTCAAAATTGCGATGTATGTATTAAAACTTAAACCAAATTTTACAAGATACAAAGTTGAATTTATCATATACTTATCAAATATCATTATCTTATATTGATTTACTAAATCAAAACTACATCACACAAAAATCTATTTTTAGATATGTTGAAACACAAAGACTACAAAACAAGTTTTTAGGATGACATAACGTATTTTATAAACTTTTCTATTTCTGTGATCATAAAACATCTTTAAAATCTAGTAACAATTACAGAAACCAGCTTGTAAAACTGTCACTGTGTCACTGACCCTCATTTGTTGAGTTTGAGCTATAAATCATCTTTTAAGACAGTAATCTTTTTACAATCAGTAGTGAGACGGGGAACATGTCAGGTTTAATTTTAGAGCGTGCTAAAGAAACCACAGAAGGATGATAAGTGAGGATTAAGCTATGGGCTGTGGCCTCTGATGCCTCGGGTTAAAGAAAACCTGGAGAGAGAACATGCATATTTTGATAAGTGCTGTGGAACATTCCAGTCATTCTCCACCATAAACTCCACCAGAACGAGCAGTGATGAGCGGCAACGCCTCTTCAGGACAAGATCCGTCTTCTCCTCTGCCTCCGTGTCGTTCAGATTTGCAGTCGTGTTTCCTCCATCTCTTCCTCAGCTACAGTTTCTACTTGCTTGAAATGAACCGACAGACATTGTCATCCCCAGATAATCAGTCAGAAAATGAAAAGCTTGACCCAAACTTGACATTCATTTTAAAAAACAAAAAAGTGTACAGTATCCTATCTGCCAACAACATCAATTAATAGGAATGATTTTTCTGCACTGCCACAAGAAACACATTTTTATCCTGTGCAGAATATTATCAGATCTGATCAGATTGACTTGAATTCTGCAGGCAACAGATACAAAAATATTCCCAAACAATTATCTTTAATTTTGTGTCGCGATTAAACTGGGAAAACAATCTGTTCTGCCAAAATGTGTGATTAACAGGACACACCCATGTTAATGTAGCCTCAACAGTGATATGTGTCCCATTCAACAGCCCTACAGTCCTTGTTAAGAGATTATAAAGTGGTGTTTAGTCTTTGGTGTTTCACTTTTGCCCTGAGGCACAAAAGCTGACTTTTTTTCAGACTGGAATGTTTAATGAGGTCTAATAAAGACTGTAGAACATAAGCTGGAAAACTAATGGCGTGTTTTCCTTGTCTTGACTTCTGCTCTAACGCACGATCATGACTTTTTGATATCATCCACCTGTCAGTGGCCTTGAGCGTCACACTGCTGATTTTTACTCAGAGGGAAAATAATATTTTAATTCTCAATGTTCTGTGTAGTTTACCACACACGCTGTATTCGTGTCACTTGTATGAACAATAATGTGAAAGCCTTGTTGTATCACAGTCAGTGTTTACCATAAGCATACTTAAGCCTCCAAATCATTTGTTGCACATATATTAAAGCATTTCTGATCCTTTTGGGTTCACAATAAGTTCGTATTTGGTTTTTGGTTTTTATATGAAATAACATAATAAAATTTTTGGATTCCGTCTGAGTTTCCCTTTGTAATCATCCTGGTTTCATTAGTTTTAGTGCAAGGAAGCACTGGACAGAAGAAATCCACTGGTCAGAACTCAGACAGAACAACAATAACTATGGTATCTATCTGTTTCTATCATTTTTTTTTGTTTGGCTTATGAAAACGTGGCTTAAAAACATTGAAAATCACATGCATTCGTTACATATTGCAACCACAGCTCTATGAATAGACACATAGAAGTTGAATTGTTTTGTTTTGTTGTTTTTTTAGTCGTGTTCACATGATATATTTCTCTACTGTCTGTCAAAACACTTCGGGTTTTACATGCATATCAAAAATTTGACTAATAAGCTCCTGGTGTAGACTTGTTAAACCAATCTTATAACCATTTACCTCTAATTTGAAGCTGCACAGAGTAACAGTCCATAGGAGTCTCTAAAGTTCTCCTCCAGCTACATCTGATAACATGATGTAGTGTTTCAAAAGTATATTAGCTGATATTAGTTTTTATTTTGATACACTATATGGTATTTGGGCACGCCTAGAGAGATAATGGTATGGGGCTGTTTTTCAGGATTTGAGCCCTTATCTCCAGTGACACCAAGACATTTTGGACAACTTAGGATAACTTTGTGGCAACAGGTCCATCTCTATCACAACATGACCGTGCCTCAGTGCACAAAGCAAAGACTATAAAGACATGGTTTGATGAGTTTGTTGTGAAAGAACTTGCCCACACAGAGCCTTGATGTCAATGAGAAAACATTTGGGATGAGCTGGATCGGAGATTGCGAGCCAGGCGTTCTCTTCCAACATTAGTGCCCAACTTCATAAATGTCCTACAGAATGAATGAATTCAAAATCTTGTGGAAAGCCTTTCAAGGAAAGTTGACCAACTGCTTATTAAAATATATGTGGTGTAAGGGTCAAGCGGCTCAATACTTTAGTACATATGATAATAGTATGGTTTGCAGCACATGGGGGCTTTGTGTAAATTTTATTTGATTCTGCAATTCGACAAAATAAATCGATTCTCTGTGTGACACACTTTTATCCATGGTATTTCAAATGCATTTTCCTAAGAGAAAAAAAAAGTTAATGCAGTACTTGAGTTGCCAAGTCCTGTCAGCTCGCTTGATGTCTGTCAATATGAAGCATGCAATTATTTGTTACGTGCTTTTAATTTTGAACACTGCCTGCAGACCACGTGCAATCAAGACCTGACTTGAAGATGGGAATTACAGTCTTGAAAAACAAAAGCTTCTGTTTCACTGCAGTTATCACATCCAGCTTCCAGGTGACAGGTACCGTTGCTTGTCACATAAGAAACAATCACAGTCGAGCTCATTCAGTCAAAACACATAACTGCTTTAGCCTGCCAAACGCCACAGCAGCATGTTCACTTTAAGTGTGGCCCTGGGGCTGTATTCATGAGAACCCATGAACATTCTTGTGTTGTGGTGGGCCTGCTAATGCCACAAGCAGCATGATAACACACCTCTCGTGTCAACTGACATTACCACAAAATAAGCTCTATAATTGCATAATACTCTGATTATTATATGCACACAGCCGCTCCTCCGAAACTCGGAACATAACCAAACTACAGCCTTATTCCTTTGGATTTGTTCTAGGGAATCTTTGGATATTGTGGCTGCTTTTTGTTTTGCTTTGTATTTTTACAAAACAACAACCACACCTGTAGTTCCTGAAGCTGCAGTTCCCCTAAAGGCCACTGTTCAGACACTCATGCCCTTGTCCACTTCTTCTGACTTGCTTTTGAGCAGTTGTTGTTGTCACTAATTAAACTGAGGACTATCTCTTTCAAATTAGCTAAATAGTGCACTGCGGGAATTTAGCTTTTTTACTTCTGTGCGTTAAATACAAGGTAACGTAAATGACAAGTCACAAATATGTTGATACTTACGTATCAATTAAATGTCTATAAATTAAATGTCTGTGTATTTTTGTCCACTAAATGATCCGATCTACAACATCTGGTTTTCTCCTACGTTAAAAATAGGATCTTGCATGCTGATATGTGAGCCCAACTTTATTAACGTGTTTTATGGTTGGGTTCAGAAACTCACAGCACTGGGTTGGGGTCAGGGAAAGAGAGTGGACTGGGTGTTAGGGTTTAGGGTTAGAATGTTAAAATGTAATGTAATAGATACACACACACACAAAATTTAAACACAAACATTGTCTGTCTCTAACCCTAGCCAAAGTATTTTTCATGCTTAAACCTAACCTCACGCAGGACTCTGGTCTCGATCTCAGGTCTGCAGATTGCCAGTCCTGCACATTTTACTGTATGTCCACCATCTACCTAACCACCTCATTAAAACTCAATTCCTGTTAATTAGTGTGATGGTTCATTCATTCACAAAATGCATTGCCTGACAACATAATGATTACCTTAGCTCCAAAATTTATAATCAAGGTTACAGTTCAGTTGTATAGAAATGTCATTTTTAGGAGACAGGGTTGTCTGCTGTTGTTCGGATGGGTAGGAGGCATAGGAAAAATTTAAGAACACGTTGAGAATGTGTGTTTACCAATCGAGTTAAT
Organism: Helostoma temminkii; assembly: GCA_900302695.1. Lineage (NCBI taxonomy): Eukaryota > Metazoa > Chordata > Actinopteri > Anabantiformes > Helostomatidae > Helostoma > Helostoma temminkii. Next base: position 18,248 of record OMLM01008676.1, read on the forward strand.
ATATTTGGAATGGCAGAAGAAGAAATAATACAAATATGTATTATGTTCAGATGAGCTACGGGCTGATTTGGAGCTAGGTATTCCTACCAGGCCTAAACTTCTGCCATCTAGCTAGGTGTTGTTAGCTGTTGCTGTTGCAGTAGCCCAAAGTAGGTTTTCGTGTGTGTTGTTCTAAGTCCTCAAATTCTAGTTATGAACAATGATGTGTATACTGCGTCTATTGGCACCTAAAGAGTGAACATGTTATCAGTTTTTAGGAGTAATAACACTAACACAGATTTAAGGAATGTAGCTATTACAGGTAGACTGCTTCATGAAACCTTTTGTTTTATGTATCGGAGAAAATATTTCCATGTATTAAACATTTTCCACCCATTACTTATAATCTGTAGTACACATAAAAAAAAATACTCTTGTTGTGGTGTCCATGAGCTGTTAGTCTGAATTCAAGCATCCTATTTAAAACCTTGATACCTGATAATAATTGCTTGTTCAAAAACTGATAAATAAATTGTTGCAGATTAATTTTTTATCTAATTTACAATTCGATTTTATAAAAATAATCTAAATAATCTAAATTTCAAGCAGCCTTTCTAGCATGATAGGATAAACAGGCAAGCAGTTATTTTCACCTTTTCTCTGTATTTGTTTTTGTCTCTCTTTCTCTTTTGCTTTCTCATTCCTGAGTAGCAGCAGACAATGTCAGGGTTGACTCATGCCTTCATCACCTGTCAGATTAAGGGGCGACTGTTTTCTGTCTGAAACATATCATTTCACTACACTCAACAACAAAAAATTCCCTTTGCTCCTGCTGACACTTATATCAGATTATATTTAGGGGTATTTAAGCTTCTGATGGATGCCAGCAGTGGCAGTGTTATTTCCCTCTGTGTGGTTCCCAAATGTTATTCTGTTGTCTGGTTTAATACACAGAAGGAAAATCATCACAGAATCATGAGTTTCCTTAGAGGCTAATTGCTAACGGTGCACCGGTTGTCGACAATCTTGTGTCTCCTCCCATTGGTGAAGAGTGTGACCCCAGAGGTCAAACACTTGACCCCTGAAGTCCTGCTGAGATTTGCTTAGGTATAATTAGGCCTGTTTAGAGCCTTTGTATGTGTGAGTGGGCGCATGTAGAGCTCTGTTCTTACTCCCAGCCCTGAGGAAACAACTTCAGCAGCCCCTGAGGGAAATACGCATTCTGATTCTGTGCAGTCCACTTACCGAACTTTTGGTACTTTCACATCTTCATCGACGTTCTATCAATAGCTCGGCTCTAAATTATTGTCCATACTGTATTTTATATTGTAGCCATGTATATAAAACCTACTGATAACTAAAACCACCCATTACAACTGATTGGCAGGATTTAAACTAAATACCGACTGAGAATCTCAGTTCAAGTTCAGGATTCAAGACATTGACTGAAATATGCAGCATCTCATAATCAGATGAGCTTGTTAAGATTCTTATGTTTGTTTGTTTGTTTGTTTGTTTGTTTTTTGATCAGTTGATTCCTGATTTAATGCAGAAAACATTCTCAACGATGGCAAAATTTCTTATTTATCACTGATGTTTTCGAGTCTGAAAAATATTTATTTTAATTCTCAAAATGTGTCATGACTTGAATAAATTCCTTCCAGTTAGGTATTTGTTAATTTATTTTGGCCCTAAACTTTGTTTAGTTGTGTTTTTTTTTTTTTTTTTTTTTATTTTGGAAGAAGACAGGACTATTGTACTACTTAACATATTCTCTGAAATGTAGTGGAAATAAATGCATTAATTTTCAGACACTCAGTGTTGTACTTAGGTGCAACACTCTAGTATATTTACTCAGTTACACTCTTTAGGACATATAATGCAAATTATTCATTTTTTTCACTATTAAAATCTTTGAACTTCTGTTTGTTTCGTCACCCAGAATATTTTCTTTTTAAATGTAATTGCTTACGTCAGCGTAGATATTTCAGTAACTCCAACTATTTGCCAGTGCCCTCTTCGGTATGTGCACAGACGTCCAAAAAATACTTGAAGCAACAATTCAGCAAGTACCTTGCTACTTGTGGGTTTTTTGAAGGTAAATGTCATGTCAACAAATAGTTAAATATGCTGTGATTAGAAATAACAACAGCTGGGTCACTGTAGCTGATGTTACCTTTGCAAAACGAACGCCTACACTTTGTTGTGGCTCCAGGACATCATGTCATTTGATATGATTACAGAGAGAGGTGGCAGAAGTGCACACATTACTTGCTTAGCAAGGTATTCCAATACAAGTAGAAGTACCACTTCAAATTCTTTACATAAGTTGATGTAAGGGCATGCTCTTAAGTGTACTTTATTTCTAAAACTACAACTACTCCACTAAGAGAGTATTTTAAACACTACTGGACTTGATGTTGTTGGTAACATGAATGATGGGATGTCTCCAATGAAGATTTTAAAGTATTTAGAAGTAAGTGAACATTTGCATACATCTTCTAAAGCTGAGTATTATTTATTTAGAGCCTGTAGAGTCACTGAAGTAAAGATTGAAAGATATTAAACCAGAGAGAAATACCCCATTAACTGTTCAGAGTCAGCAGAAGTACACAAAGGCAATACTCAATACTTCAAATCTTTACTCATGCACAAGTACTAGGTACAAGCTCTGAAAGGTGCATTAAGTTCAAAAGTACAAACACTCCACTAACACTGATTTTGTGCTGAGAATACACGTTCAGTCCAGGTTTGATCCACATGTGGATCACAAATAAGGTTTCTGAAAAACTACCACTTCAAACACCTGATTCATGACTGTTAACTTTGAAAAATCAACAACACTAATTTTGTTTATTTTATTTACAACCGGACCCTGTAGTAGGGGCAATAAGAAAACAAATGTTGGAGAAACTACAAAAAAGGAGAAACGTTTACTGTGAACTCAGTTGTTCTGTAAACTTTTCATTTTGACCTCTTCATGTACTAACATACACTCAAAGCATGAAACTTTGATTTAAACAAAATAATTTTAAGTCAAAACAAATGAATTAAAGTCAAAGGATTTAGGTTCTACTAAATGTAACTATGTCATGTGAAAGATTATTTTGTTTTCAACTAAAATAATTCGTGCAACCTGAACCTTTAAGTACTTTTATTAAAGTCAAGGTTTTATTTGATTTCTTTGATAATAATACATCGGTATGTTTTAGATTATTATAATTCATATTAAAAATCTACATATACAGAGTAACTAAAGGTAATAGTTTAAAAGTAACGTCTCAAAATTGTACTTAAGTGCAGTACTTGATTACTCTTTCTGCAGCTGACGTATTTAGACACTCAACTCACAGATCCAGTCTGATTTTCAACTCCAAAAACTGTTCTCTTGACACCACAACAAATCCATACAATAGGTAATAAGAAATTTATTTTTCAACAATTACAAAGAACAAAATGTTTCAAAGGCATATTCATATGTACATCGACTGTACAGGGTTCAGATGACGTGTGCTTTACTCTGGATTCTGGAACGAGCTAACAAAAAGAAGAAAACTAGGAATATTTAAGTAATTTGATGAAAAAATATGAAATATTCCATGTCTAGGTACAAAATAGAAATGAGATTAAGCTGATTATGGACTGATAATATACCCTGATACAGTGTTTAGGCCTCTTTAAACTGTCACAAAGTCATTTACAACAAAAACACGACGGCATTGCCATCTTCCCATAGCTAAAGATCTTGGCCTCTTTGGTTCCATGATTAGGTATAACACGTTTGAACAGAGCTCAATTCGGCATCTATAAAAATAACTTTTATTTTCAATGGCAGTTTTTATTTGTTTTATTTTACTTATTACTAGTCACGCAACTCCTCAGTGCAAATATTCTAACAACCATTCGCTTTGAAGGATAAGCGAAAGATTACGGTGGCAGGCAAGGTTAGGGTCAAGCATCGGACAAGAGGCAGGAAAAGGTGAGATAAAGAGCAGTTTCTGAGCCTCTGGTATTTCACTTAAATGCATATTTGGAAGTGGTGAAGCTTGTGTGTGAGGAATATAATAGGCCAGTGAAATAACAGGTCGCTGAAACGTTTAACCTGAAAATATCAAAGTAGTGTCAAAGTGACTGAGACCTGAAACTGTGTCTTAAAGTGTGTTATGGTGCCAAACAGGCCATGATGGGAACCCCACTGGGACACATTCATTTAGAATCCAAAATCACTATTCATGCATCACATTTGGGTCACTATTAGCCCCAGTTAGCCTCTTTTTTCCATTTCAGTTTCAACTGACGACATAATGGAAGTAAAACTGATCTTTGGAAACCAAGCAGGTCGTTCAACATTACTGACTGCATCTTTAAAATCTTTCCCATCGAGATGGTTATTAAAAAATAATTTGTCATCCGCACAGTAAAGTAGATTTCGACCTGCTGTGTAGCTACTACACCTAAAACAACCACGCATAAAAAGAAGTTTACTTGATTGCACAAGATGAAGTCTCAATAATTGTTGCTATAATAATAGTTGTTGACTTTATTCAGAGAGATTTATGACCTGTTTCATTAATTGATACTCGGTTCCAAACTAAAATGGCAGCCGAAGGCCATGCATGTGTTGTACAAGCAAGAAAAATATCCGTAATATGTCTAGTATAAAGAAATTATATGTATATATTATATAAATGTAAATATTGTGTAAATTACTGTTTAAAATAAGTCTATGTGCAATCTTTTTTTTTCCAAGGGTTTCACTAGTTCAGCCAACATGTGACTGATCCTTTTGGGTCCAATAATTTAAAAGCAAAAGATTTTTCTGCTCTGTATTAATGTCTGTATTTTTCTTGCTCTGTACAAGATGCACAGAAACGATATGTCACTTCCAGCTGCCATGAGTGGTTGAAGTAATAGAGCATCAAAATAACCAAGAATCTGCAGAATCTGTGGAATAGACACAATATTTATTCCAATATTACTCCAATATTTAGTTGCTGAATAGGCTCCAAAATATTAGGTTTTATGTCTAGTACATAAATCTACTGGGAAGAATGTTTCCAGGATATGTGGCATAACTAATTAGTAGAATATAAATATCCTTTTATGAAAACAACAACAGTCGTTCTTTCTCAATACAAGGCTTCACCACTAAACCACCAAATCATTTTCAGACTCGTGTTGTTTTACCAAGGGGAAATCTGCCTCCTTAAGCCTCCAAGCCCAACGTGCCCCTGCTCGCCACGTATACATTTCAAGTATTGGTGATAGTTTGTCACTAGAGCTTAAGTTTAGCTTGCGGTATATGGGTAAATACTATACATTGCATAGCTAATGCGGCACTTGTTTCCTTTAGAAGGACTGTGGGCAACATCGCTCCAGATAGGGCTTGACAAAGGCATTTCAATCTGCAAGTGCTATCAAAATGTGCGTCGGGAAGTGCAAAGCTGCACCATCACTAAAGTGAGCAATATGGCAACTTTTCATTTTAATGGACTGAGATTATAGTTCACGTGTTTGTTTAATTGTTATTATTTTGACAACTGGAACGATACAAAGTGTAAAAGTAGGGTTTGATTGCAGTATCCAAAGAAAGATGCACAAATGTTCCTGATATTCATCTCACCATCTTCTACCCCTGAACCCGAACCATGATGTGATCTTTATTTTAGCTTCAGTGGTACAAATATCAAGGAGTAAAGTCTGCCAGACCAAAACATACGTTTGCTTTGTGGGAATTATTTAAGCTTTGGAATGGTACAACAGCACTCGTGGTCCCGTTTGGATTGTTCTGGGTAGAGACTAACTGACTGAAGATTTTATGGGATGTATGGAGCTTGAAAGATAAGAATCAAGTCGTGGAGTCATTTTAGGTTCCTAAATTAAGGGAAATACATATTAATATTAAGTGCACACATTTCAAATTTAAAAGGGAAGTTATCAAAACATCCCCTCTATCGCCCACCACTCTTCTATAGATATTTTATCAGAATTTGACGTGGCCTTTAGCCCTTGGATGATAAAGGTTCCTTTAGTACGATTATCTCATGGTTTGGTGTAACTGAAACCTTGTTGAACGTTTCCATCGTTTTCAGAATGTGCCATAAAGTCCATATTTTGCTGAAGCAGGTTTTATCATGGAACACAGTCTCTCTAAGACCGAGCGTAAATGTGACTCCTGGCCAGAAGTGCTGTACGTTGGTGTGAAGACATTTTGAGTGTTTGCACACGCTGTTCTTGAAAGAGGCATATTTGAACCACCGCTTCCCGACTCGACTAAGGCTCCCTGCACCTCCTCTGGAGACATTATTTTCACGTTCAAGATTGGATTGATTTTCTACGCATGAAGAGTCTCACTCCAAAACAAGATACCCACTTCTAAACAAGTGGCACCTACTCTAACAACGTGATTGACAGAAACAGAAAAATACATCAAATCATGTTGCTTTTTAAAGGCTAGTAGGTAAAGTAAGTCTCAAACCAGATCCTTGCTATCTTAGAGATACTTAATGAAGAACTTCAGATATCGATTGCTCTCCAAAATGATTATTAGAAGATTTGGTAGAGAACTTTCACGTCCCTATAAAGGAGACTGAATTGTTTCTAAACGGAAAACAGTCTTGCACCAGATAATCTAACAAAGTATATCAACAAACATAAATATATATACAGGTTTTTGTGCAGGCATACATGTGTAGATATGTGTGGATGAAATTGTGTGTGCACGTTTTCTCCGTCGTCCATAAATATTCTGTATCTATATTCATTTTCGTTGTAATATAAGTTCTTCAGTCCCACCTTAAATAAACAGGAATGAAACGCACTCAAGCGCAGCCACACTCCTCCACGATCATGTTGGGAACGTCCCGCTTGACGATGTTGTACTCATCGTCAAAGTAGAGCATGGACATAGTGCTAAGCTTGGTGGGAATGCAGCAGGAGTTCATGGAGCCTGGGCTCATCCCCCGCATGCGGTACTGGTTTACCACTGCTGTGTGGAAAGAGGAGACTGAACCTGGGACACCCGCCATGTAGGCCGGACAGTTCCCCTCGCAGTAGTTCCCAAAGTAGCCTGACGGTGCGATGATCCAGTCGTTCCAGCCAATGAGCCGGAAGTCTATGTAGAATTGCTGCCGGCAGCACAGGTTGCTACTGCCGTCACACTCCAGCCCCCTCTTTCGGATTCGGTGTTTGTTCTCCACCTGTCGAGCCTGCACCACCAGGAAGGGCCGGTGGGCCTCATCATTGTGATTGAGCAGGACAGGCATGACGCCCTCCGTCTCGCAGCCTTCGCAGCGCACATCCAGGTTCTGCCGCCGGTCGCCCTTCTCAAACACCAACCGAATGGCGTCAGTCAGCATGAAGGTGTGCCAGCCGCTGCGTTTCAGGTCCACCCGTTTCTCCACCAGGTTCCACTTGCTACCAAGGCCGGGCTCCTGGTAGTACACCTTCACTGTCACCTTGCGCCTTGGCCGCACCTCCAGAGGAGACGGCAGCAGCTTGAAGTAAAGCCAGAGGGTGGCCTGCGTCACATACAGGTTCTGGTTCCCCTCACTGGAGATCAAGAAAAACAGGCTGGACTTCGATGTCACCAGGTCATCTGAGGAACACAAACACATAAAAGGGTTTACGATGTAAAGTGACACTACAAACGCCTGTAAAACATCCATGTACACCACATTTTTTATGTCTAGAACAACAACCGTCAGCTGCTGAATTGAAGATAAACTGTTACATCAGCTCATGTGCAAACAACTGTCCAAAAAGGGGATTGAGCGTTGGAAGGACTAGGGTGAACAGCTTAAACTGAGACAACAGGGCCCAGGTTCCCTTCGGTTCAGGGTGGCAGAGATCCTGCGGACTGTGACAGGAAGGCGTTGGGCCCAGGGCCACTTGGCCTCAGAGTCAGCCCAGATATGAGAAAAAGGGGGCGGGGCGGGGGCTTAAGAGAGCAACTCACAAAGGTTCAAAGGCTCTGTGGTGAATGCTGCCTGAAAATGAGATCTTATGCAGCCTGAGAGCACATCACGGGGCCGGGCAACGCAGGAGATGCAGCAACAAACTGGAAGAATGAGGACGCAGGAAAAAAACATTTACATGATATTAGCTTCTCAGGAGCCGTGGCTGCTTCTGCTGCGGCAGAGTGCGAATGGTCCGAGGCTTTTGTTTGGGAACCATCAGCTCGTGTGTGGGGAACCATTTAAAGGAGTTTAAACAGTCATTCATTATATATTCAAAAATTCATCAGCATCCATCGTTCTCACAGTCAGAGAGTCCCCCACAACTAATGAATAGTTAATCTGCTTGGACGAAGGGAAAAGGGAAGATATCTGGGCTGCTCCTTAAGTATTTACAGTTTTATTGCTCTCGTGGGTGTCAAGCCAGGGCTCCCATTAAGGAAGGATAAGTTTTTGATCCTGAGCAGAGACATTCAAACACCCTGAGACTACTCTTGGGTAAGAAGCAAACGTCTGCTTAATTCTACTGTGTTTTACTCTACCTGGCATCGAACCTGGTACCTCCAGCTTTGGTTTTACTTTAAATGCTCGTGTGGAGGGACCTCGAGCACCACAGCACAACTTAAGAGCTGTCAGGTGAGGAAGATTAGACCCCTTCAACAGGACTGTGAGTAGTGTGTCCTCATACAGACGCATAGAAAGCATCTTGTACCGTGGTGGTTTATACCACCCACTGAAATGTAGCAGACCTGAGCGGAGTTGGTTGCAGATCATCAAAGGAAGCTTTTTTTGCAAGTCCCCACATGAATTACCTCATTCGTCATGAGACGTGGTAATCTCCGAGCCATTACTCAGCAGCTAGGACGGATCACACAATGTGCCTGCACATTACAGCGCTGCTGTCATCCAGGCAGCACGAAAATCAAGAAAGCAAAGATCAAGATCAGCTGCAGGTGCAGATTTCACAGGTGTTATGTGTCCAGTTGTCGCCACATATTCTATCAAATTGCTATAACTTGGACTTCCCCACTTATTCTAACCAGCAGGGATCAAAGCGGCAGCTAAAACGCCTGTAATGTATGTGTTGGCAGCTGCTGGGGAGTGACCGCCTCACACAGAGATCAGCGAGGATACCTAACTAATGGTTTGAGAGGGAATCATTTATCACAGACAACCAGCTGCGTTGTTTGAGTCTGTAATGATGAGGTGGTGGATTCCTAAGAAAGATAAACAAGGACGGTTGAACATCCAACCCCTGAACGAAAACCAGTTTATGATGCCACTGCAAAACTGGTGTGAAATCATCAAAATGCGCCAGAACACGGCAGATTTTCATTCATTCAAGTGATGATTGCACGTTGGAAAAAGGAAGGACAGCAGCTGTTCCGACTGTTCCTTGATTTCTCTGTGGTGAATCCCACAGATGTTTAATGAGGAACAACAGGCGCAGAAATAAAACACACAGCGCCTTGCAGCAATGACGCAACCGTGTGGTGTGTAAGTTACTTCCACCATCGCTTCCGAAAGTGAAATTCCAGAAATAAAAAACTCAATTTGAACACATTTTACCCACATAACGTCATAAAGTCACGTTCTTCTGAGCTCTACAGTAGCATTAGACAGTTTCCATTAGAGTCTTACCGGAAATCTGTGGCTGCAAAGATGCTGACTTTTCTGGTTTTAGGACAAAATGCAGTTGGGGTTCTGAGAAAAAGACATTAGGGTAAATGACTGGAACTAAATGTGGGAGCTCCAGTTCCTTCCCTTTGTTCCAAAAAAGTGAATGATTTTCTCTTTTTGCATCTTAACGTCGTGTGAAAAGACTTGAGAGTTCACATCCTACTTGTTTTAGACTGCTTTCGGTTGTTTTTGCCCTGATTTCTGGCAGAAGCTTAAAAACCGGCAGAATAAATCAACAGATTCAGTATCTGTACAGTTTCTTAATGTTTTGGAAAGAAAATGTTATTTTACATGTAGATAACTTATTAACACAGTGATTTGCTTAAAGCTTCTATGAAAATAAAATGCACACAAGTGTGTTCCGAGATAGTTAGTAGAGTTTTTAAGTACTTAATGATATACAGATAAGTTACCCTGAAGACGTTCTGCTTTTAAACTTAATATACAATAAAAAAAGTCTAAAAGCCAGAGACTTTTATTTTGGTGTTCGGTGCAGTGATTATTGATTATTTAAGGCTTCACTTCTCAGAGACAGGGCTTTAGATTTCTCTTTTGACTACAGTATATAAGTAGGGTTTGCTTTTTCTTACTTATTACACATTTCTCTTTAAATCAGTCCTCATTTTTCAACTGATGATCATATTTATCACATGATATGTTGATCCTCATCTGACTCCAGAACCACCAAAATGAGTTAAAGTGTGAGGAAGCAAACTATGCAGGTGATGAAGATCGTGTGACGTAACCAAACGTGCTATGAAGAGGAACTTGAAGTCAGCTTTCTGCTGACTTTCTCAGTGTCTTTCAGAGATAGATGTGTAAAATTCTGCTGTTAATCTGAGCACAGAAGCTTCAACAATCTCACCTGCAGCTGTACGACTGGATGCTGATAAACCCAAACACAACCCGACTAAAGACGCCGACACAAACTCAACTCTTCAGTTTGCTTCTTTTTTTTCAAAAGTTGCACAGAAGCGAGTTCGTGTTAGACGCTGGACACCAAACTGTGATCACCTGCGGTGCAGTAAACAACAATCTGTGCTCTACAGTCACGTGTTTAGTCATATAGAGCCAGAACACACACATAAACACACAGTGAATTCTAATGGGGTGCCAGGCTGCAGAGTTCAACCCATCAATCTGCATTCAGGCTGCACGGCAGCCAACACAAAAGCTCTGACCTTGTGCTGAGGGGACTGATTCAACATAGCTCTGCCATGTCACACACACATAAACACTCACGGTCTTAGATGGAGATGCACACAGAGACACATGACGGACACATGACACGATCAGGGATAAATGACACACAGGTTTGACACGGAGCAGTGACTTCTTGATGCGCAAAGCAGATGTTTCTGTGGTTTTGAGAAGCGAGCAAGCGGACGGACACACGTGGGCGAAGCAGGTCGTGTTGTTGATCATTTTCAGCCCTGCTCCTTTCAGCTGCCCCTGAGTAAATTGTTCCTCAGAGCCTTGTCGCCGTGCCATGTCCCCGCTGGCAGTCGCTCAACGCCAGAGAAGCAGCCAACTGGCAAGTGGATGCCGCAAAGGTGGAAGGTCTGCAACACAGCAGCCACAGGGAGAAACATCTAAAAGCAAAAGGCTCTCAGCGGGGAGCAAACCTCCGCCGACTCAGAGAAAAGCTGCCGAGTTTTCTAGGAAAGTGAACACAACACCGAGGCAGAGGCCAGACTGTAATGTGAATGCAGCATTATCTCAAGCGTAGACATTCATTTCATCAAGTCATGCAGCTCACAAACTTTAGTTCATCAGAGTGGAAACAGGAGCCTCAGAAGACACCATCAGCACCACCACAGAGGAAACTAAAACTAATCTCAAGCTTTTATTTTAGTGACTTTTCAAGCCTTTCAATCAGCATCTGGTCAACATCAGCCTGTTGTCTGGGATGTTTCTGGTTCTGTATGTGAAGGCACACATTTGAAACATTTGAAACACACACATGCAGAGCAGCAGGGCGCACTGAGCAGCGCCTGATTCATCAACTGTCACTTGTTTTAAAAACTAAGAAGCTCAGGTTGTGTTGTTCTAACTCAGTAAAACCAAACTCCTGTGTGAGATGAATGAGGTTTGTTTCTTTCTGCATCAGCTCTGCTCCTGCAGGATGATTCAGGGACAAAGGAGCTGTGAGAATAACAAGTTTAACAGAGTCGGAAAACAAAGCTTCCGTTTATAAACGATCTTAGGAAATTTAGTGAAAATTTCATAGAAACCAGGTGGAAGATTCTCATTTGACATTATTTTATTTATTAAAATGAATTTAAATTCAACTCGTCTCCTTTACGCACCTTTCTCCGCAAAGCTGATGATCTCCGATGTCTCCTCCAGCACCTCGTTGCTCATGGCGTGTCCATCCAGGTTGGGGATCTCCACCCTCCCGTCCTCCCGCAGCTTCCCAGCGTGGAGCTTCCGCAGCGCCGTCACCATCGCAGCCTTCGGGAGCGGGTGCGTGATGTTGGGCCTCTCTCGCATCTGCAACCTGCTCAGGATGTGTCTCTTGACCGCCTCGAGGAAGTCCACGTTCAGCTGGCCCGACTCGGGGTCCTCCGGCTGGGCGAG
>OMLM01008677.1:9470-19634 GCA_900302695.1 Helostoma temminkii
AATTAAAAACTGCAAAAATAAGTTTTTCTTTGTCTTTTTTTTGTAGTGCTAACAGAAAGGACAACCATGGTCAAAGTAGCATTCACAATACTCAAGTGCACGATTGCAAACAGAGAAATATACAGAGCTAAGCTACACAATCCAACCTAGTCTACATTTTCTGGCAGCAGTAGAACTTTAGGCAGTAACCGTGTCCCTTTGCATTGTTGTCAAGAGAGCCACTGTTCACATTTGTGTGGTAAAGCTAGACGCCACTATAAAGTGCACATTTGGTAAGATTGTGGAAACAGCTGAGTGGAGCTGTTGAACTGGTTTTGTTGCATGGTGCTCATGTTGGCTCGTGTTAGTATGACATTATTTGTTACAGGACATGCGTATTGTACTTATCTATCACGCTGTCTATTGGTTTTCACCAGGATCCCAAAATGTTTCCACACAAGCTATTTAAAAATGGTTGTACTATGGTGCACTGTTCTGGTTCTGTTAGGTGCCGACGTTGCAAGAAAACTTTTCACCTCCATGAGACATTACACTCACATTTTCATCCCTGTTTAAAACATGTTTAAAACATGTTTAAACAACAGAAGAAAAGCAGGATGTGAAGCATATCACCACTATTGTGTCCAGCTTCAGACGCCAGAAAACAGCTGTCCAGTCAGTGTAGAGTTTTAGTACATCGACATAGATTCATGAGAAGTCAGCTCACTGCCAGCTGCTTGCTGCCCATATATGTGAATGCACTGTGTTTCATAAGTGTAAATAAGGAGAATATACTACTGAATTGTATTTTTATAAGCTATTTACTCTGTGAAAAAGCCCTGGAGGTGTTCATCCTAAGAGGAAATGCTAAACTTAGTGCATGTGGAAGTTGGTGTTGCCTCTACCCAACTCTGCACCCCAACAAAGATATGATCCCTCACCACCCTCTTACCTAAGGGTAAGCATCCTGCCAAGCCACAACACAGCACCTCTGCTGGTAACTGAATCCTGGCTTCCACTGTGGGCGCTCCGTTTGTGTTGCACAGATGTTGAATACTTTGTCTTTCTGGCTGCCCAAAAGAAAAAAAGTTCCAGTCTGTGTCTTTGTGTTGTTCCGCTCGGCTGAAGCTTTGATCTACCGTGTAACGGCTTTGGTGAAGAAGCCTCGCATTTCAGATGCCAGTGTGGTTTCATGTCTCATGACAGGTGCCCTCTAATTGTATCATGTGGTGCTTGGTGTCACAAGCAGTGGTTACGACTTCGCTCCAGCAGGGACGAGAGAAAGCCAAAGTTTAGAGGAGTTGGCTAGTGCCAGAAGAAATGAGGCGGCCTGGTCTGGCCAGGATCAGCAGAAAGAGAAACACAAGAAAGATCTCGTTTCTTTAGACTGAGTCAAGAAACTTCTCCACATCTGAAAAAATAAGGCCCTTGTTTTAATGCTGGGGATATGTTCGACTGCATGTTGAATGGTATTTTTGACTTTGTCTTTCTCTGTCATTGTTATTCCCTGGTGTGGAAACAGAAGCCTTGATGTTGCTTGCATGGATGTTAGGTGTTATTGTTGGCTAGTGAGGTGATGCATTCTTTGTGCTGGATGTGTTTGGGAGAGAACAGAGGTGATAGCCATGGAGTTAGCATCCCGGTAACACAATCATGACTGCTGCTGGCTTCCAACCTGACAATAGTTTAATACTGACACTTTGGTCTCTGCAGGCTTCTCTCTAGTTGTGGCATTCTCTCCTTTTCACCTTAACCCTCTCTCACTTTGCATTAATATTGCATTAGTAGACATTGTGAAGTAGGATATGATATTTGCTTGTACAGACATAGTATTTATCTTCAGAAACACACAATAAGAATGTGACATGAAGCACCTGCAGTCCTCAGTTTGTTTGTAATCTGGCAAGATGCAGTGTCATTTAATTTTTTACGATAATTAAAAAAGATAAATAAATAAAGTCAGTCTGAGCATGTTCCTCTTGTTTTCTAGGAGCCTCCAGGATGTGACCGTGTCTTTTCTGGGATTCAGCCAACTGGGATACCTCATTTGGGAAACTACTTGGGTGCTCTAGAAAACTGGGTGTCCCTTCAAGACCAGTATCCTTCAGTGCTCTACAGCATCGTGGACATGCATTCCATCACCCAGAATCAAGATCCGAACCAACTCCGGAGCAACATACTGGACATGGCGGCCAGCCTGCTGGCCTGCGGCATTGACCCAGAGAGGGCGATACTCTTCCAACAGTCTCAGGTGAACAAGGACAGATGCTGAATGCATGTTTTCCTTTCCAGATAGTATAGACTGGGAGTGCCTGTATGTTCATATGTGTTCATATGTCTTGTTTTGTCCGACCAACAGGATACAACCTGAAGAATTTCATATATTATATATACATATATAGGCAGAATGTGTTTGAAAATCCTGCTTGAAAAATAAAAAATACAAATAACAAAAAAAAAATGAATCACTTATCAAAAAGGTCTCACATCAATTTTGTAATTTATACCAATAAATTAATATTATTAATAATTTCAGCAACTACATACAGCTATATAGAGTTATATAGAAAACCCAAGTCCCACTTGAGCAGCACTGGGCGACAGTGCAGAGGGAAAAACTCCTGACATATGTCTGTGCATATATTTGGATCATGTCTGTATTATTTTACACATTTCCTGTGGTTGCCCAACATAAACTCAGATCTTAATCAATGCTACAGTGGAGTGTGAAAGTGTGAAAGTATCCCAGTGTCTGCTTCTCAGACTTCTTTCTAACAATTCCTCCTAACTTTATCCATATATATTGTTTGTTCCAGTCCTCTCATATGACCAGAGTGACGTCAGGCTTTTTTTGAAATGGCACCACATTTGACGTTGGCAGATGGTGTAACACTTATTTCCAACCTAACAACAGTTTTCCCAACAAAGCGATATGGTTATTTTTAATCACTTTCTCACACAATGCTCATCACAATGCTCATCACATGACAAACGTGAAATTCATACTGTTCATGTTTATGTGACTAGAAACAATAATATCAGTAGAAGGTTGTCTTATACTGGACTTGAGGACTCGATATTTATCTGCTGTATAACACCCCCTGATTCTCAACTGTATGCTACAACAGCACGAATTACCATTAACTATTATTAAGTCTTGCTTCAAGAGTCAAAAGAGTGGCAAGGATACTGACAGATTC
The DNA here is from genome assembly GCA_900302695.1 of Helostoma temminkii. NCBI lineage: Eukaryota > Metazoa > Chordata > Actinopteri > Anabantiformes > Helostomatidae > Helostoma > Helostoma temminkii. The sequence continues at coordinate 12,650 of OMLM01008677.1, forward strand.
AGTGTTTGCAGGACACATTTGATCCCAGATTCCGGGGTTAAATTCATTTAGAGCTGAGAAACGGCTTTGACCACAGCTGTTTGGTTTTGCCTTGATACTGTTTGTTTTGTTTTCCTACAAGTTTAGAAATTAAAGTTAATGTGTGAGATTAAGTTGAGTCCATGTGTTTCTCTGCCAGCCCTACACACACATTCAGTCCTATTTTTATTCCTGTTTAGCTTCATGCCACATAACTTGGCAGCAAGGCGACCCTCCTGTTCAACACGCCTGCTCCACATGTAAAAATACAACGACTGGCCAAAGAAAATACTCTGCTTCATTGAGGGGGGAAAAAAAAGGACTGAACTGGTAACGAGCTGAAGTCAGTGCATCAAAAATTAAGTATATGAATCGGCAGATCCACAAAACCTCAAATGGAAGAAAAGTATATCTACTGTGCTGGGCTGCTATCTGAAATCCCTTTTTGAGGGAGTTGCTGTCATGGCTGTATAAGACACTATCAATGTCATGCCTATATGATCTGTAACATTAGCATATCTCTTGCTGCGATGCATTCTTGCCATGCAGCGTGAATAGAGGCCTTGTTCCTTCCCAGCCTTTAAATATCAGGGTTTTATTGCACTTCAAACCATATCCATCTCTTTCTGTACTGTCATCAGCATCTGTCCCATCTCTCGACTGTCTGCAGCATGTAATGAACACCGACCCCCTACATGTTAGCCTGAAATCTTGGTTTATGTCCCTGCTGTCCGGTGTTGTGCGATCCGCACAATGCTTTTCAAGCAAGAGAAAGAGAGGATTGCAACATATCCAGCATCCATAAACTGTAATTTGCTGAAGCAGAAGGATATTTCCTGGATCCTCACACACACATATTTCTTTCTTTCTTTTATTATATTCAAGCCTCCATGAAAGCAGATATGTTGGAGTTCATTTACCACTGCCAGATGCTCGGTCTATACTACATTCACGTTCACCTATTCATTGCGCTACAACATATTGCTATTAATTTGTCCACATGTGAAATAGTTTTTAAGTTAAACCCAAAAAGCAAACACAAATCCCAAACTTTAATGTGGGATGCATAAATACCTGTGCAAAAAGTTTTGCATTGTGCGCTGCTGACAGATAGGAAATTGCTTATTACTTGTGCAAATCCTGGTAAAATAAAGGAAAGAACATTGTATCGATGTCTGAACTTTGGGGATTAATCTGTTTTCTGTGTACAAGTGTTTATTAGCCGACATCCAACCTTCTCCAAATAATTAGCTTCAATACATAAACCAAACGGATCTCCAACTGATTAAAAATCAAATCTTGTTTTATTTATGTTAGCTAATACCACAAATCACACATTTGCCTAAAGGGTTTTACAAAATGTACAACATTCTAACACATCTGCGATTAGACCCTTGAGTTGGGGTGGATTAAAAACTGGGATGACAATGGAAGACACCTCCGATTCAGGAAAGTTTGTTCCCAACAAGACACAGACAGAATAAGCTCAGTTAATCTGATGCTAATCATTCATATTTGGTTGAACACAGGTGTGTGTACCTGTCTCTGTGAGGACTGTAGGACAGTCTGCAGTTCTATTATCTCCCACTCGGAGGCGCTAGGGAGGTACTGTCCTCTTCCTGCACCCCATCTGGATTATACCAGATCCTTTTTATGTGTTTGTTTAATCTGTCTGCTTAATTTATCTGTTCTGTTTATCTCTACTTCTCCGTGGTTACCATAATGCACACAGACAGTTTGCATGTGTATGTACAGTATGTACATATACAGACATTATCTTCTGTTCTGTGAACATATATTACTTCCCTGTTAAACTTTGAGCAGATACTGTTTCTGATTCAGCCTTCAAGACCCACGTTTACATTTGTACACAGCCTGATTTGAAATGGGGAATAAAACTGGTGGAGACGTGGAGGAAAACTAGATGAGCAACAAACGGTGCTCAGATTAAAGGGTTAATTTATGAGCCTACTCATTTGTAGATGCATAGCAGCACATTATAAGGAAAGACTGGCACAATAGAGATATGAAATATCCATTATTGTAGCATCTCAGGCATAAGCTTCAATTGAATTCTTGCCTTGATGTAAAGAAAAAGTAGAAAAAGTATTCATATTAAGATCTTGAACTGAATAAAGTGTATTAACATAGAGTATGTGTTGCTGTTGCTGTGATTATAACAGGTTATTTTGTCCCCAACACTCCCCTCCTCTCCACTCTGCAGGTGTCTGAGCACGCAGAGCTCTCCTGGATCCTCGGCTGTCTGACCAGCATGCCCCGTCTACGACACCTGCCACAGTGGAAGGTGAGACGTTAAAGTTTCCTGCAGCAGACAAACAAAAAACACAAATGTAAATATACACATATAGAAAATATAACTGCATAAATGACTCAACTGAGCCTGTTAGAAAAGTTTCTAGACATAAACTCGGTCCTGAGTAAATTGTGAAGTAAAGTGTGAGTAAGATCTTCACTTATTTACAGATAAACTGTCATCTGTGTGCAGCAGCGTTACTTGTTCACGCTGACTTGCTGTAATTTGTGATTTTACACATTCTTTATTAGAGTCACCAGTTCTTTCTTAAATAAACGTTTATTGACGGTAAATGTGGGTATAAACGGTGCTTCTATGCTTTACACTCCAGAGTACAAATGTTAGTGTTAATACTTACTTATAAAAATACTGTAGTGTAAACAACTTCATAAATAAATTAGGGAAACACTGTATTTTAAGGATGTATAGAAACAATAAACTGTTTATGAAATTACACTACACACAAAATGTAATTAAAAGCTTTTATAAGCATTTCTGAACGTATTTTCTCCTGTGGGCTCCCATGAGTAAAGTCTGCTGTATAAATAGATAAGACCTGTTGATAGATCTACATTATAGTGTAATATGAGCTATTTATGTTTTTAGAGTTTTAGCAAAAATGTTACTTCAATTAATGTTATTAATTATATTAATTTGATATTCATTAGTAAGATTTTTAAAGACAAAAACGTCCCCTTTTACCCAACAATTAATAAAATGATGAGCACTACATTTAGCAATATATTCACAGTTTATTTCTTTGTTTATTGGATGAACAGCAGTTGAATAGGTGTGTAAGAGTCCTAGTGTCCATCTTATCTAAGCTTGGTTCCTTTATCTAAAACCATAGAAACTGTCATGAAGCTGCAGTGTTAAATAATTTTAAATCGACTGACTAAAATCAAGTTGAGCTCAGTCCACGTACTCAGTAACTTATTTTGTGTTTTTTATTTTACTTACCATATCATCAGAAGTATTTATTTCATAGCTGAACACAATTAAACCCAGAGTGGCCTCAAAACTCAGCTCGGATGGAAGATGGCTCCTATTTATAGTAAATTGCGTATCTTGGCATAATTACTTGGGCTGTGTATCCATCAAAGTTCGGGCCTCTTCATTCTTCCACACTAGATCAGAATCATGCTCATCTGATTATTAGCGTATGTGTTTAATGTCAGTTTAATAGATGCAAATTAAGATCATTCCCTTTTTACTCCGACTGAATTTCCAGCAGTTTTCCAGCATCCTTATTGTCAGTTTTGTTGTTAAATTTCTCGTATTAATTTCTCTACCCTCGTGCTGTTTTAGCACAGAAGAGGGTACGATGGAACCAGATGTTCCCTGTCCACCTTTTATCTACTCACCACGTGACCCAGTCTCAAACATGGTGGAAAATGTCACATGAACCCATCCGTATCCTGTGTGTGTGAGAGCTGATGATTCGTAAAAGTGAAAATATGTCTTTTTGGAGAGAAAGAGAAAGTCAACTCGCATCAGTCTTTTCCCTGCGTTTGCTTTTATTTTGATGTTCCTCCGTCTCTTGCTTCTTTTTCTTTTTCTTAAATCTTTTACTAAAGATGAAGAGCAAACAAAAGAATGAAGGCAGCGTTGGTCTCTACACGTATCCTGTCCTCCAGGCTGCTGATATTCTCCTCTACAAGTAAGAACTCCATGCTGTGTGTTCGTGTGTGGGTGTGTTCTCAGATAAAATATCGCTATTGCATCTCTCAATGCAAGATTATCGCCGTTAAGTCTTTTCACTGGACAAAGAACCTTTAATAGGCTTCTGGTGTCCTGTGTGATGTTTTTAATATATTCTACTCTCCGGTGAATCTTAACGCTAACAAGTGTTAAAGGATGAGTTCACTGTTTTTTCAGCTCACACTTGTTAAACTTACATTTGTAGTCATCTTTATGTGTTTCCTCTTAGGTATGGATCATGCACTGTGCTTTCTGTGAGTTTGTTGATAGCATGGTGTGCAGCCATACTTATTGTTAGAGAGTGCAGACATGTGCAGTCATCCTGCATGTTCAAAAGCAGATTTGTCTTTGTATTTGAAAGCCAAGTCCAGTCTGTGTTTAATCTTAAAGAGTCAGAAGTGGTTTGAGTAATTAAAACAGTTCATATAAATTATATCTCAATGAGAGACGAACAATTCTTTTTTTTTAATACTGTTATTCCTTGTGACTGCAGGTTTTCAGTTTTACTTTATTACGTCTGGTATTGATCAGATGTGATTTTCATGAAAACTTTCATTGATACGACCTGGGTGGAATATGAAATAGCAGAAACACTGTTTCCTGCAGCAAATGCCACATATTGTGTAAAGATATATGTGTTATACACCAACAAAGTTGGTCGTGAAAACTAATAACTATGTCGGGATCGAGGTGATTTTCCACTTCAACCTTATAAGCCAATGGTTTAAATCTACAGACTGTTTGGAGTTGCTCAAGAAGTATTGGCTTTAGTATATTTTATTGTAGACAGTTCACATATTAAACATCATAAACAGTAAACAAAAATATTTGCTTTGCTCAGTGCTGTCTGACTATACAGATCCAGGTTTTGAGCTCCTGTACAACAAATGTAATTTCTAGTACTAAAACCTGTTTTAAAATTACCACAGCAGAAACGGTGCTGCTGTTAAAGCCGGTTGTTCTCATTGTTCTCTATAGTTCTTCAATAGAAAGTCGTTTTAAGTAAGTGTGGCTGGAAATCATCCCCCAAATTCAGCACGGGAAGAGAAGTATTGCTCTTAAATATGTTTGTGAAAATACTTGTAAATTGCATTATTTAAATAAAAAAACGCACACACACAAAAATCACTGTTCTTGTGGGTGGATACTTACAGTGCATCAGTAAGCCCTTAAACTGTCCTTAATGTATTTCAAATTTAGTAAACAAGCTATTGTCTTTGGGTTCAGTTAACTGGTGCAATAAAACATTAATATAAAGTCTAAAATGTGCTGGTGGCTTCAGTAAATTTTGATTCTATTTAGTGAACACATCAGTTGGTGGTTGGATTATTGTAGCTTCCTCTGTGAAAATTAAAACCTCAGCCACATGTGTCTGAAAAGAAATTAGACATTCAGCTTTTCATCTAAACCGTCAAACGTCTAAAATCCAATTTCCTTTTAAAATACTGATGGTGTGGAGACAGTTCCACCTATGATGTATTTTATTAAAGAGGAGGTTATGGATCACTTCCTCCTGGCTGACAGTTGCAAAGTCGCTAAACCCAAACTGAAGGAATCTGTAGCTGTTGATGATGTTTTGTTCTGGGATCTGTTCTCAGGGCCACTCACGTCCCAGTCGGAGAAGATCAGGTCCAGCATTTAGAGCTGGCTCAGGATATCGCCCGCATCTTCAACAACCGCTATGGAGACCTTTTCCCCGAACCCCGCGCTCTCCTGAGTAAGAACACACACGTACAAGCAGAACAGCACAAATACACACATAGGTTTCATCAGTTTTTGTGATCATCACAGCACATTAAACCTATGTCAGTCACACACGGTATCAGCAGCTGTTTAAATGAGTTCTTATCCCCTAGATGCTTTTACTCTAAACAACATTTATATTTAGTGATTACAATTTATCAGCTTTTTGCAGTGTGCTGATTAAATTCTCCATCATTTCCATGCTTTATTCTGACTGGGTCCCTACAACTTTTAATAAAAAAGTGGGCTAATTTTTTCCTTTGGAAGCACGGTTACACACTTACTTATTTTAAGGAAATACGTTCTTTCAATTCTGTGAGTGTGTCGATTTTTGTCTTTGTCATTCCCATGATGGATCTTTTCCCTGAATGATTATTGAACAAAACAGCAGCTTGTGCTCTGTTTCATTCCAAAGGGACTGACACTAGTTTTGTCTTAAATTCACTACAATTATTTCTTCACAAACCTCTTTTAGAAATATTGGGATGATGCAGCTCCATCGGTGGTTCCGTCAAGAAAATATAACTGCATGTGTTAATAACTGTGTGATTTTTCCAGTGTATTTTTAAAGCTGGTTTAGTTAGACTACGATCTTTGCATACATTTTGGATATTTTTAAATACTATTTAATCCCTTTGTTAGCAAACACAGATGGTTAACAGATTCCTGGCTGGATTTTGTTTGTGGACTTGACAATTCATTGTCAAATCTTTTTTTGTTTAGTTTCCTTTTTTCTGGGCTTTTGCCTTTATTTAATAGTCGACAGGCGACATGAGGGTAGGTGAGACGGGTATGGCATGTAACGAATGTCCAACTCGAACCACGAATGCTGCGATTACATGGCGTGGCGTTGTTTCCCAGCGCGTTCCATGGTGGGAATCTTGTGTAAAACCTATAAAGTGTCCTTTCTCCATATTATTTCACAGAGATTATACAACAGAATAGTCTGTAAAAAAGAAACCAATCGGCTGCCCCGATGTGAATCCGAGTGGGGTTTTGTTATTGGACTTATGTCACAGTTTGTCCTTAACGAACACCGTGTTTGAGCATAAGGGTGTCCACCAGTGCACATGGCACCAGGACGCCCTAGGTTGGAGGTCTATGATCGACTTTGTGGTCGTGTCATCTGACCTCCGACTGTATGTCTTGGACACAGAGGGAAGTCTGGGCATCTTTGCTTAGGCTGCTGCCCCTGCGACCCAGCCCCGG
>OMLM01008679.1:0-19763 GCA_900302695.1 Helostoma temminkii
CCCCACCTGGCCACCACTATGAAAATATTCAGGGGGAGCCACTGCTTTCAACACTGCTTCAAATTGATTCAGTAGTTAACGTGGCTACTTTGTCTATGACATACATTCATAAGATAAGATAAGATAAGATAAGATACATTTATTTGTCATATGCACAATTATACCTAGTACAATGTACAATGAAATGCGCTGATGTACCTGCTTCCTTTTACACAATGAGACAAACAAGTAGAAGTCAAGGACAGTACATATACACATACATCTGCACGTACCCTTTGTGTGCCTATACATACTTACATACATACACATATATATATACATAAATATATAAACATATATATACCCCCATCGAATATTTCTATGGACCAGCACCTACGCATCTGCATAGGTCCATTTGTACATATACATATATACATATATTACACACATACATAAACATATATGAACATACACAATAATTTACATTATGCACACTAATATACCGTAGCATACCCTCAATTTAAATATTATAGAGTATACAGTGTATTGATTGATTGAACCAGATTGGTGATATATAAGATACGGTGAAATACCTAGAGGTAGCAGAAGTATACAAACATACTGTTCAAGTAATAGAGCAAGTTTGTGGCTAAAAAAGTTCTTTATTCTGGTTGAACAGTTAAGTAAAATTTTAATTTATCTCCACTAACCAATGTATTTTAAACACAACTGAATTTGAAGTTGATGATGACATGATTATAGAAATCTAGTCCAGATTTGTTTGACAAGCCTTCAATGTTTGAATTAGTTGATTAATAATTGATATTTAATTGTATTGTGTGATAAAACCTGGTATATAGTAAAAGTAACATGAATAGAAATACCTCAAAGTTGTACTTAACTGCAGTACTGCAGTCGCTCAGAAACTTTTACAAGCAAATATCTATTCTGTGAATTTGAGTCTGAGGAGGCTTTGACAGAACCGCCGCACATTAAAATGAGTTTTGGAGCATATCTACAAAAATACTTTTAAGTTAATCTTTAAGTTACACACTGTAGCTTTAAGTAACGTTGTTGAGTAAACTCACTGAGTTACCACCTCTGAAAAGAACAGTGGCTCCCATACATACTGTAGTTTGTCCACCAGAGACTTGATGACCTGATTCATACACATCACGGTACAGAGACAGAAGACATCCTCAACAAAGTATCTGCTTATTATAAGACTTGAAAAATGTGGACTTAGCTTCCTCTTTTGGTAACAGACCTGCCATAAAATCAACTTTTATTTTGTCTTAAATGTTGTGTTTTTATTGACCCTGTCATAGAAGTGTAAATTAGGCTACAGTATACGTCTCATGCTGTGAGGTTAGTCTTTATGTTGATATGTGTATTAATACAAAAACCACTCAGAAAACCTTAGATATTTCTGACAAGGTCAAGAAAAACTCAACACTATAAATGTTGTAAAGGTAGAATTTATGACACAACTGTTGCATTGAATTTCATGTTCACCTGAAAAGCTGCTGAATGTTAATACTCAGACACACATTAGACCTATAATAAAGCTTCTTTATGAAGCTTAGATTATTTTAAATTTGGAGGCTAAAGTACACTGTGTACAGTAAAGTACAGAGGTGCTCCTTCATATTTTGTCCTCCCATCTATCTACGTGCACATTTTATTAGAGGAGATTATTATAGAAACCAGCACTCACACACACGCACACACACACGCACACACACACTGTAGCACAGGCAACATCAGTGGGGATCCTTGGTAGTCAACGTCATTTCCCTCGACCCAGTACTACAGCCTCTTCCACTTCCCTGCTGCAGGATTTGTGTTCAGCCTCCCGGAGAGTCAGGCCCAGAGCAAACGCACTGTAGAATGCGCGTCGTTAAAGAAGAAACCATTGTGGGGCCACTGAACTCGTATATAATCGCGGTCTGAGCAGCAAGGCGCCTGCAGCGTGGACTGGAAGTGTGTCTCTAACAAGCGTTTTCGTCTTCCCAGATTTACCAAGAACCGAAAAATGACGGCGAGTGCCTGAGCAACATAAAGGAGTTTCTCAAGGGCTGCACATCGTTCCGCGTCGAGGTAGGTGCCTTTCCACATATGTGCTTATACCTGACGTTTATATGACTCTCCTTTGCATGCGACACGACGGAGAGGCGGTGTTTGAAATGTACAGTTTGCATGTTAAAGGAGACTTTGGTACAACAAACAATGAGTCCATGGGGTGGACGGAGGGAGCCCCTGACAGAGGGAGGAGGAGTGATCTAGCAGCCGAGAACAATCACCCATCGCCTGCGTGGAAAAATATTTACTTGTCCATCTAGTGGCGATACATTTGCAGCATTTTGGCAACGTGAAGTGACACAAACTGATAAAACCGCTACACTGTGACCTGCTCACTTTTCCCACTTAGACTTAGAAGCGCCTGCGTAATGTTTACGCTTTCTAATTAATGCAGCGCTTTGTCGTCGGGCTCATGCGTGGCTTTATTGTTACCAGCGCTTCACTGTAGCCTTGGCTAAGACAAGCTTTGCTTAAAAATCAGATTTCCACTCCATCTGTGGTCTGTGCAGGGCAACACGACCTGTTCTAACAAGGCAGTTACAGTCTTATTATTTTAAGGTGGAAAGTCTAAACATGTCCACACATTAAACACCTCACCCATGCAGGCCTGTGGAGGAACATTTGAGTATGTTGTAGTTATGGTAAATGAGAATCCCTCCATTATCTATAGCAAACTGAGGACAGTGTGCTGTTTATGGCTGTGTTGGCCAGTGCATAGAGGGTCATTGAACCGCCCTGCTCTGACAATGCAACTCAGTGTTCCTCACCATTGCGTCTCCCCGCCGAGCCTCCAGCCACTGAACAAGAGGCAGGGATGGGGTGAGACAGAGCACTATCATACTTGACTGTGAAACACGCAATGTAGTTGCTGCAGGCACATGAAATGCCAGGGAAGCCAAAGGCGTCCATCGTGTTATTGGCAAATGATTGTTATTGCTCACTAAAGAGACAATGTTGAGCAATAATCAACAATCTTTAGTGACAAATAGTCACATCCCCACAACAGTTCCTCCTCTATGTCATGCTGATTTGTGTTCACTGGAGGAAGTGCTCTACATAATACTGCCACCAGTTAATTGTGTTTTTATTTGAGTATGGGTCCACATTTATGACTTTTCTGTGTCAACCGGACTGAGCAGGATTACTGCAGTTCGGGACATGGCGGCCGTCCTGCTGACCGTCTGTAGAGCGAAGATGGATCCTCTCCAGAAACCAGAGCACTGCTGGCTCTGACTCTTGGTAGCTGCGGCTGCAGATTAGAGAAATGGCCGCTTACATTTAAAAGACAGATAGAGAATGTTCTTTTCCAGTCCTCTCATTTTCTCATTTTAATGAGGTGAAGCTGGCTGTTTGGCTGAGCATCAAGTTTGGCCTTTTGCATCTGTCAATGGGATATTTTCACAGCATTGATCTTTATCATACCTCTTCCACATTAGACACTCACAACCTCTCTGACATTTAGGCAGCTGCTGTTGATGACCCTTAGCCTTGAATGCCTTTGACCACAGGATGCGATCATCGCTCCCATGACCTCACTGGTCCCTCTGGAATAGCAATCTTATGCAGCGGCTACCCTGACAGTAAATCCAGATCCATCTGTGTCAACTGATGGGGAAGTTTGAATCATTGCCTTTTAAATCAAAGTTGTATAGTTTATTTTAAGGTATGCAGACAGTGTAGCACAATATTTGTGTTGTTCTGGCTCTAGGCTGCAGCTAAGCAACATATTTTTTAAATTTATCAATTAATCTGTCAATAATTTTCCCATTAACTGTTTAATCTGTTGAATGTCCATTGATGGAGAAGATTGATCACCACAGTTCTGCTCTCAATGTGGAAACTTGTCTTATCGGACTAAAAATATCTGTCACTTTTGTTAAAAACAAATGCATCAGTTAATCACTTATCAGAACTGTTGCACTCAGTGTTTCAGCTCTAGTTGACTCCAGCATTTTGGATTTGAAGAGAGTAAGATTCAGACTTTGTGCTTTAACTTTAGCTGCTCACATGTAAAACTGCAACAATTAGTCAGCTGATATGTTGATTTGTTGTTTTTTTTTAATAAAAACAGTTTGGATAATGAACAAAAATCCCAAATATTTGATGTAATTTAGGTTCATATATTTAAGAGTTTGTTGACGAATTGAAGATATGTTTGTCGGACAAAACTTAACATTTGATGAATCCATTTTGATCTATAGGAAAGGGTGAACATATTTTTATACTTTGTATACAAAATTGATCATTAGCACAAACCTTTTTATACAATATCTCCCAGAAATTGACTAAGGTAATACATGAAATCAGACTTTACTTATTACATATAGAAGAAACACATGATGACTTGGATTGAGATCAGGTGATTTACTAGGCCAGTAAATAATTCTCCACTGTTAAAGATGTCGAGGACCATTTTCTGAAACTGGGGGGGACTATTTGTTAAAAAACACTAAAAGGACAATGAATCCAATGCTGCTTGTAATACAGATGTGAACACCCTTAAAACTTCAGTCTCACTATTTTAGATTTCTATTCAGTGCCACAGTTTAAACACATTTTATGAACCGGTGTCCTGAACTGCATGCTACATAAGAGAGGATTCATAGAAGCATTTATATTTCAGTAAGATTAAATTTAGCAAAGTAATTTCTCACTAAATCATGTCAGTCATGACAAGTGAGAGACCAATTAGTTGTACCATTGTATCTTGGTGAGTCACTGACAACAATAATCCAACACACTGTTGCCTCTGAGGGATCTTTACCTGCCTATGTGGGTTCTAGCAGACATGTCTAAGCTTGTCATGTTAATCATGTTCATTGTCTTCTTGCAAGAATGTTTAATGTGCATCACTTGCCCTGTTTCGCTGTTGAGAGATGAGTAACATTTTCCTAATAAGGAATGGGGAAATTTGGCTTTTAGGATGGAGAAAGAGCATTTCACAGTTATCTTGGTAAAGAAAATTGAAGTAGAAATACAAAATGTGGGTTGTAGTTTCAGTTCCAAGGAAAGTATAGATGGGTGATGAAGAGGGTGCTTTCACATCAGTGCTCACCAACGACAGCGATTCTTTTAGCTTGTACACATAAACACAAAGACACCAACACTCTCTTTTGCAAACACACACTCTCACAAACAATGTCATTCACGTATTCCCTCAGGACATATCTGCAATCAGAGCGGAAGATGAAAGAGACTCATATCGCAGTCACTCACCCTCAGTACAAATGAAGTGGGAGTAACTAATCATTTGAAGCCTTTACACAGGAAGGACAGCTACAGTCATCAGCACAGATACAATCACTGCCATTCATACTTACCAACAAGCTAGTGAGAGTCACGCTGACGGCAACAAAGATTGTGTTCATGCTTTTATTGAAGCTAAATGCTGGTATTAAACCATTTTCTTACTATCAGTCCTCATAGAAACAATAAAATTCTTAAAGTCTTGCTTACATGATCTGTGACACATATTTTTCTAAATGCTGTGATACCTCCTACTTCCTACAAGCAGAGGTTTTGAATGTAAATTATATATGTTTTTTTATTGTCAGTGTCACTTCAACCCTGATTTGACTCACTCTGCAGTCATACTTCTCTCTACTTGGATTGTCTGATCACCCAAATGCTCAGAATTCATTAATGTGAGAATTTTCCCCATCTTTAACATAAATTACTTGTGACATGAATGTAGCATTGGCCACCAGGCCTAAGATAGCGTTTCTGAATGTCCATGTGGGAACCAGAATGGAACGTTTTGAGATGTACAAACCCAGTTTAAAAAAAATTTGGACGCAGTATAAAATTAAAACACATAATGCAATGATTTGATTTGATTTGATCTCATAAACCCATTCACAATAGAACACAGAAAATCTGAGAAAATACCATTTTAAGAAAAAGACATGGTATATTTGAAATTGTTGACAGCAACACGTCTCAAAAAAGTTGGGACAGGGCCATGTTTACCACAGTGTAACATCCCCTCCTCAGTCTTTAAATGTCTGAGAACAGAGGAGACCAGATGCTCAAGTTTTAGAGAGGAATACTGTCCATTTTTACCTGATATAGGATTATACAGGATTATAACTGCTTAACAGTCCTGGATCTACTTTGTTGTATTTTGTTTTTAAGTTGCAACAAATATTTTCAGTTGGTCTGACTGCAGGCAGGCCAGTTCAACAACTGGACTCTTCTGCTATGAAGCCATGCTGTTGTCATAGATGCAGTTTTTGGTTTGGCATTGTCCTTCTGAAATAAGTAAGGCCTTCCCTGAAAAAGGCATCATCTGGATAAGAATATATGCTGCTCTAAAACCTGGCTATGTCTTTCAGCATTGATGATGTCTTTCCAGATGTTTAAGCTGCCCATTCCATAGGCGCCAATGGACCCACATACCACCAGAGATGCAGGCTTTTGAACTGAGTGGTGGTGATGAGCCGGGAGGTCCCGCTCCTCTTTAGTCCTCTTTAGACTACAGAACTGTTTTCCACATTGCCACAGACCATTTTAAATCAGTTTTGACCCAGAGAAGACAGCGCTGTTTCTAGATCACGTTCATATATGGCTTATTCTTTGCTTGATAGAGCTTGAACTTGTATTTTTGTATGCTAGGTAAATTGTGTTCACAGACAGTGATTTTTGGAAGTGTTCCTGAGCCCATGCAGTGATGTCAGTGATCACAGAATCATGTCTGTTTTTAATGCAGTGCCATCTGAGGGCCTGAAATCCCAGTTATCCAATAATGTGTTTCAGCCTTGTTGATTGTGCACATAGATTTCTCCAGGTTCTTGGAATCTTTTGATGATATTATGGACTGTAAATGATGATGTAACAAACATGAATCTGAAAACGGATACTTCTGAGAAACACTGACTCTCTAAGATGCTCTTTTTATACGCAATCATGTTACAGACCTGTTGCCAATTACCCTAATAATTTGCAAAATGTTCTTTCAGCTCTTCCCTGTTAATAACATTTACTTTTTCCATCCTTTTGTTGCCTCTGTCCCAGCTTTTTTGAGACGTGCTGCCGCCAACAGTTTCAAAATTACCTTTTTTTCCTTCTCTACATTTTCCTAGTTTAAACATTTTATATGTGTTTTTTTACTGTGAATGAAATATGAGCTTATGAGATTTTCCAATGCTTACTTCCTGTTTTTATGTAAATTTTACAATGATGACCCAGCTTTTATGGAATTGGGTTTATATAAACTTATCACTTTTTCCCATCTAACATCAGAAACCAGATGTCTCGTTGTGGCTTATGTGTTTTTAGTAGTTTTTGGAAAATATGTGTTTCTGTATTTGTTGTATTAATAATAGAATCTGTTCAAAAATATGCCTGTTCTATGCAGAATAGATTATCTGTACTTTGTTTTTATTTATTTATTTATTTTTCTTGTTATGAGGTGTGATGGCAGTAACAAGATGTAGAATATTGTCGGTCCTATTTTTTGATCCTCCTGCTTTTCATCAAATAGAGAAGAGACTCAGTTTCCATCAACACCTTTTGTAATGCTCACAATTGAGACAGCACTGTAGGATGCTATGAATCTTGTCTGCATGTAGCTGCTGCAGATATGTGTGTGTCTGTTGAGCTCGTGTGCTTCATCAGCTGCTCCTGTCAGAGATAACAAGAGTTATTGATTGAGTGCTGAGCGCTGGCAGAGTGATGCCACAGTCCTGTTACATTGGAATTAGCTTTGAAACCCAAACATAAAGGAAACTTGCAGATGACTGTCGTCTTTCATCCACAGCCATTTGAAGCAAGTGACCTGCTGTTGGGACTAAACTTCTCAAAGGTGCTGAGCAGCCTGGTTACTCTGAATAAAGTGACCGCAGGTTAGTCAAAATATGTGTAATATCTGCAAGCTTTATGATGCATGTGGGGAGTGTTTTTATGAAAGACCCACAGGTAGTCATAGGTGCGTGGGTGCACTCTGCAAATACCAGGTCTAGTGTATTTCTATTTTGTACTTTCTATCCAGATATTGGCGTGGGCAGTGATTCAGTGTGTGCCCGACACTCTTCAGCCCACCGCATTAAGTCTTTTGAGTCACTGTCCTCTCAGGCTTCGCTGAGCCGATCCTCCAAGCTTCTGCAGAACCAGTTCCGCAGTTTGGTAAGGTCAAAACTCACTGCCACCATTCACAGCACAATTTAGAAACTATAAATTTGAGGAACTGAAAAGACAAAGCGTCAACACCTATCAAATTTAATCCAGTACAAAGCAGCAGTTAGTATTACCTTTGTGATGTTTTTAATGCTCAGTTTTTGATGAGCCTTTGTATGAGAGGTGGTGATTCAGCTTTCCATAGGTTTGATGTTATTTTTATTGTTTCTTTGTTCAGTAATACAAAATAGTTAATTGAGTGTAGTAGCTAAGTGAGTGTTTTAATGTGAATAATTATTGATTCCAAGTGGTCACAGCATAAAAATAGATGGATCATTAAAGGCATGATACTCTCAGTTATTTCTGCTGATTGCACAATGGTTCGTTTGGCTCCCTGTTATTATCTATAAGCATATCTAGTCACAAATTGACAACACTTTTTCTCTGGTTTTCCTGTTTTTCTACATCACTAAGAACAGAAACTATGTAAAGTAGTTCATTAGTTCATCATACTGTCATATCTAAGCTACATTGCTTTATTAGGATAGAGATTAGTTTTATTTAGGCATTAAATGATCAGCAAAAACAGTTCATAATTATAACATTTTTTCCACTAGATCCTATTTGAGGCATTTTTAAGGAACCTTTGTTCAGCCACTGTAGCAGTAACCTAAAGAGAACAGTGATTAACAAGCAAATACTAACAAATTGGAATTAAATGTAAGCCAAGAGAAAGTTTTAAGGTGATTGAGATGAAGGCACCTTAATTATGCGTGTAAAATGAAATCTATAATTATTTTATAATATTTGCAAGTAAGTTAGTTGCATCTGCTGTCTGTCATAGTGTAGTAAAACCAAGAATTAGTCTGTTTACTGAGTTATAGATGGCATATTTTACTAGAAAATTAAGTCAGGTCAGAGTGAATAAACCAGAGTGAGAAAATTGTAAATAATGATTGGTTTTACAGTAGTGCAGGAATTCATGTGTTTCATGACAAACCTTCTCCTGTTGACACTTGTACAATATTCCTACTAACTTTGTATTTCTTCTATAAAAACAGATTTTAGTAATTTCCTGTTGCACATTTTCACATCAGTTTCTGCCCACCTTTTTTCATTCTTCTTCTTTTTTTTTGTCAGGACATGTCAGAAAACAGTGGGCAGCAGCTGCTGGTGAAGGCACGTTTCAACTTCCAGCAGACCAACGAGGATGAGCTCACCTTTACGAAGGGTGATATCATCAGTGTAACTCGCCAAGAGGAGGGTGGTTGGTGGGAGGGGATGCTCAATGGCAAGACCGGGTGGTTTCCCAGCAATTATGTCCGTGAGGTCAAAGGCTCTGGTAAGTACTTCAGATATCTCTGGGCATATCATGGGTGATTGGGAAGCTGCCCCTAATTTCAGACTAAGATGAGAAACTTCTGACATGATAATAACAAATAAATTAAAAACATTTTCCAGAATGCTCTTATGCCCATGCTGTTTTCATCCTTGGACTCTCGGGTCTTCTGCCTCTGCACTTCTCTGATAATGATCACAGTGCAGCCTGACAGATTAAATAATGTCGAACACAAGTGGTCAGACTGTAGACACAGTTTGCCGCTGTCACTGTCATCCCAGCTGGCCTCCTGACAGTAATACAGCTCCACATCTGTTGCCTCTTAAAGCCTGTTGTATTTTTCGTGTAAAACAGAGATGGCATGTGGCACCATCAATCAGGATATTTGTAATGAATTTTACACAGTATTTTTAATCAGTGCTCATCAATGTAGATGCATTTTAAAGGCTGGTCTTTATGCTGTTCACTTTTGCCTCAGGGCAGTATAAAACCCCCTGAATAATTGGTGCACATCATGAAAAACACAGAAAACATTAACATCATGTGTACTTGATGTGTACTTGCTGTGGGTTAAGAGCAGGGTAAAATAGTTTTGTGCTTTGATGTGCAGTAAAGCAACAGCAACCTTTAACTGCACTTTTTATTACAGTGACTTCTTGTGGTCAGTAGTGCTTTTTTATGCAGCCACTTATTTTTGGTTTCTGAATTTGTAAATCTATCTGGTCACAGACAAACAAGTGTCCCCCAAGTCTGGCACCCTTAAGAGTCCACCGAAAGGCTTTGACACTTCTGCAATCAGTAAAACATACTATAACCTGGTAAGGATGCAACTCAACAGCTATTTGACACTAGTTTTATATGCTCATTGTTTGCTTTCTTGTTTTTCTCTCCCTTTCCTCCCCTAACATCATGTTAAAAAGGATTACGTCTTTGTTATTTAATAACTGTTCTAAATCTATGTCAGTGTCTTTGTTTCCGTATTTGGTTGCTCTCTTGCCCGCAAGTAATTTACATTAAATACTTGGCCTCTTCAACCACATGCCTTTCCAAGCAACTTTACTTTCTTCTCTCTGTTGTCTAAAATGCCCTGTCATTATCCTTGACAATGCTGCCGCAGCTAAGGACGGCTGTGATCAAAATAGCATGATAACCACAATGAAATATTTTCTTTCTCACACCCTGTCTCCAGAAACTCTGATTTGATTTTATACTTCAGTTCATTTACATACATTTTATATGGTTGTTAATTGCGAATTACTTATATATTTCACTTGTATAAGCTCATAAGCACATCTTGACTGTGTATAAGATTAGATCATTTTCCTTTTTTTGCAGGTTTTGCAGAACATTTTAGAAACAGAGACTGAATATTCCAAGGACCTTCAGAGCCTCTTGACAAACTACCTGCGGCCTCTTCAGAGCACTGACAAGTATGACTCATTTACACATGAGGGTTGATGAAACCAGAACAAGGTCATTTTGGCATGTTGTGTAATAGCAACCCGTGTCAATGAGATTTTGTGCTCGCGCCTAACAACGAATCAGCTTTCACCACTTTGCCATCATAGTGATCATCATGCTTCTCCCATGATCTTTTGTTTCCTCCAGACTGAGCAGTTCAGACGTGGCTTTAATTCTGGGAAATCTCGAGGAAATCAGCACTTTTCAGCAGATGCTTGTCCAGTCACTGGAGGATTGCACCAAGTTAGTCCCTCCCTGCTCACACAGCTCCACTGCATCAGCACCCTCACTGTTTCACAATAAGTAGAGAGACATCTAGTGTTTGGTTGACTGATACTACAGGGATGTAGTATGATTGTTAGATTGTGAAATTTGCAGCATTATTTGATAACTTTTTAAAATCCTTCTAGCCCACTGTACACATTCCATATAAATTCTGCCCCAGTTTGTTTTCTTGCTTGAGCAAATGTATTTTTATTGGTGTGTGTGTGGTCTTTTTTTTCTTTAGGCTTCCAGAAAGCCAGCAAAGGGTAGGTGGCTTCTTCCTCAACCTCATGCCTCAGATGAAGGCTCTTAATGCTGGCTACTGCTCCAATCACCCTTCTGCAGTTAATGTGCTCACACAGCACAGGTATGTACACACATCACTTACCTCTGTTATGTCCTTGCTTTGATACAATGCAGCTGATCACATGAAACATGCTGCGGCTGATGTGTTAGAACTGGAAAACTGGACTGGTTGTGTTGTTGAATTTTGCTTTATTTGTCTTGTTTAGTTACTTGTTCTTTTTCTGGTTGTAGCAGATGTTATGGGTTGTTGTTTTGGAGAAATGGCTTCTGAATCTGCAGTCTACTTTGCATTATCTGCAAAACTGCATTTTAGGCAGCGCTGAGTCTATAGACATCAAATGATTCAAATACAAATGAAAGAGCGAGAACAATATGAAAATGTTGGAAAGTTATGAGCAAAGTTCAGTGAGCATAGTAAAAGTAGAAGTAAAGATCCTAAGTTTTAGACCAAAACCCAAACAGGTTTGTGAAAAGCACGCGAACCTGATGTGCATAAAGTATTTTAGAGACAAGGGACCAGAGGACAGGCAGGAGCAGGCGAGAGTAATCAGGACTGACCCAAATAGAGAAAGAACACCAACACTGGCAGCAGCACAGTGCTTCACCAGTTTGTGAGCATTTCTCATCAAACAGTGCATTTTACTATTTCGCTGATCTGTTGCGACCTGTGGTGAACAAAACCCTGTCTGGTGCTGATAGGCTGAATGTAATTTTTGCCCAACAGTCTGGTTACCTGAAGCTGTGCAGACCTCTAGTAGAGAAATACTATATATAAGTGCTGTAATAATACTATGTAATTCAGCTAGTAGAGCTTGATTCCTTCTGGTTGATATCCATCACTGTAATCATATTTATTAATTATATAAATATTGCAGACCTTGGCTGTGTCACAAATCAGTCTCTATTCACTCAGTCACTACTCCCTATATAATATACACTACTGTAAGTAATCCACTAAATAGTGAGCAGTAAATTGAAATTTCAGACACTTTTCTGATCACTAATAACTGTGTGTTATGGAATTGTTAGCACAAAGTGCCATGTACATTACTTTTTTTCATTTCACTGTGGAAACATTGAGTGCACCAGGTACTGGACAGGTTTTCACACTGAGCACTCTAACACCACAAAGTGGCAAACACATTATTTGATGCACTATACTGTAAATATGCAGTGATTTCTGAAACAGCCTATGAAAGACTCCAAGAAATATTTCCTGTACAATGTTTTGTATTAACCATGTTGTTGTGGTTTCTCTTTTTCTGTACAGTGATACAGTTTTTTGTATTTTCTGTCACTATTTTTGAGAAATGTTTTACATCATATTACTCAGTCTTTTCATTGCTTAGCTACCTCTTCAAATTAAACAATGAGTCTGTTATCCACAATTAATCTGTTACATTTATTTATTGCAATATTGCTGCCCATTGCCTAGTTTCAGCCACTCTGTAGGAGGGTTTGTCGCTTTTCTCTCTTCTATATTATTGTAAGTTGAATATCTGTAGATTTTTGCTCAGATTATAGAAAACACTTAAAGGTTTCACCTTAGGATTTAGGAAATAGTGGCAGCAATTTTCTCTATTTTAATCTAGTTTCATACACCAACAATTAATCAAAAAATAATGTTGAGATTAATATATGATGAAAAAATGTAAATGACAGCCCTATATGCCAATATAATAATAATAACACATTTTATGTTTGAATAATGAGCCAAGTGAGTAATTAATTTAGTCTCTGCCATTCTCTCTTTCACTTGTCTTGCAGTGAAGTACTGGGGGAGTTTATGGAGGGGAGGGGTGCAGTCAGCCCTGGGATCCTCACCCTGACTACAGGCCTCAGTAAACCCTTTATGAGACTCGACAAATACCCCACCCTACTCAAAGAACTGGAGAGGCACATGGAGGTAATTGTCTATGCATAAAACAGTGCAAACCTCTTGTTTGTTATGTGCAATTAATGACCAACATGTTTCTTATTTTTCAGGAGAATCATCCTGACAGGCCAGACATTCAGAAGTGTATGGTGTCTTTCAAAAGTCTGTCTGTAAGCTCATCTTGCTTCCTCTCCAGTCAGATGTAGCACGTAACCACAACTGTATACAAACTAAAATGAATTATTAGGAGCCCTTAAAACACTTGCCTGTTCCCATCATGTTAGGTTCAGTGCCAGGAGGTACGGAAGCGTAAGGAACTGGAGCTGCAGATTCTCACAGAGACCATCCGGCTATGGGAGGGGGATGACATCAAGACCTTGGGCTCTGTGCTTTACATGAGCCAGGTTTTAGTCCAGAGTCCTGGCTCAGAGGTACCTGCACCATCTACCTGTTACTTGCACTTGCCTTTGACATAAATTACTGTAAATTGTCCTTAGATGTGAAAATATCACAATGCATATGTTTTTTTGTTTTTGTGGCATTTTGTGGCAACATTACAATGGTAAATATGTAATGTGTGAGATTCATGAATCAGGAGGACATTACAAATACAACTGCTGGCCAATAAGCATAGATATTAAGTGAAGAAATGTATGTAGCAAAATACCGACAGTTGTAAGATATATATATCTACAGCAGGGTACAAGGTTGACTGGTTACAGAAACATCTCCATGACACTTGACAAAGCACAGTATGCTGCCAAACTCTCCATCTGTGACTTGCTGAGCTGTATATGTAAACGTAAATGTCCAAGTCAACCTGTTTGGACATTAGTCTTTTTCCTGCCAGCTCTCTAGTACAAAGTTTGTGTAATGTGAGCCTGGGTGTGAACACAGCTGGAAATTATCCGGGTATTAGTTGCAAGATAGTGGTCATTAACCTTTGGTAGATCTGCTCCGCACAACATTATATATATATATTATATAATATATTAAATATATTTATGCTTTCTGTTGTTGTGTCGCTCTTCCCTTCTTCATGAAAGTTATATACACAACGCAGCTTTTCTGATGATGTGATTGTGAAAACACAGATGATTTTTGTGTCCTGCTGTGCCTCCTGCTCTCTCTACACAGGGACCCTCACTCACTGAAATGAAACAGACTATTTCCTTTGATGTGAAAAAACAGGCGTATGTCCGGCTTATGTCCGCGTGGGTGCTGCATGTGTGAAAGTGAAACTCTTGGTAAAGTCTGGACCTGATCGCTCAGAGATAGTCTGGAGTGCATGTGTGAAAGCAGCTGTATTCTGTGAACAGCTAAGATCTTCTCAGAGTATAAATCATACAGATGCAACTTTTCCTCAGACTCTGTAACTGGTTTAATCTCACTGGGCCTCAGTTACTGTAAATGTCTCTATAATATACAGTAGGTGTGTTATACAAACTAGATTGTCTTTTTTTGCATTCACCCTTTTACCCCCTCTACAATTTCTTTTCTTTTCTCTTTTTTTTTATCAGGAGAAGAGTGAGCGCTACCTCATGCTCTTCCCCCATGTCCTCCTCATGTTGTCTGCCAGCCCCAGGATGAGTGGCTTCATATTCCAGGTTTAGTAATTAACACTTTCTCAGATCATAACATGACATAATGAATTAATGCTAATTTCCCTTTTATGGCTTGTCTCATGATTCCCCTCTGCAGGGAAAATTGCCTCTGTCCAGTATGACAGTAACCAAACTAGAAGACTGTGAAGCCCATAAAAATGCTTTTGAGCTCAGTGGTAAGACTACATGAGATGAGCAAATTCAGAATTGTATGCATTTAGATGTATAACCTTCAACAACATTGTCACTGTCCCGGCAGGCACAATGTTTGACCGCCTCCAAGTGGTGTGCACCAACCAGCAGGACCTGCAGGACTGGGTTGAGCACCTGACCAGACAGATCAAACACGCTACAGCTACGGGGCCCAGCCACAAACCACTCACTGTTCCCTGCCACACGGTCAGGAGCTAATTCTTACTTTCCCACATGCAGAGATGTTTCCTCATGTTTATTTGACACTCCAATTAAACACTATGAAAATATATGTTGATTTCTCACTGATTTCAGAGTGTGGACCATAAAATCAATATGACATGAGAGGCAGCCTCACACAATACCTAGAAATAATCTGAAATTACCATACAGTCCTTTGTGAAGTGGCTTATTTCTTTTACTAGCATGGCTGTAACTAACAATTGCATTTAATGAAATGAATACACATACATAATCATTTTCTGCTGAATAAACATTCAACAATAACAAGCATTTGTCTAGGCCATTTGCGTAATGGTGCCTGCATTGTGGCAAACGCTGACTGAAACATAATTTTAAAATTCAGACACAGATCAGTGTGAAGGAAGCCCTTTCTGTTTGTAATTACATAGTTTTGGGATCCACACTGTCTGTTACTACTGTTACCAAGGCTTAGTAAATAGCAGTTTTTTGTGTGTTTGTATTTGCTGTGTGTTTTTCTGAGATTTGCAGAAGATTTGTGTAATAATTGTTCCGTTCCACAGCTCCCGTCTCACCCTTTTACCCCATCCCGGCATGCTGAGGGGAGAGCCATGACAGTGGCACCCACCTACCACACTCTGCCTCACCCCTCCTCCCATGGACTGTCTCACAGCACCATGGCCTGGGCCCCACTGGAACCACCCAACACCCCTAAACCCTGGAGCTTAAGCTGCCTGCGGCCTGCACCCCCACTACGGCCCTCTGCTGCGCTGTGCTACAAAGAGGTGAGGGATCATGTGTGCAAGTAATTTTGACATGTTGATATGTTCTAATTTAAATGAAAATTTTCATTTTTTGCATCATTTTCTCATGAACAGGACCTTAGTAAAAGTCCTAAAAGTGTGAAGAAACTTCTACCTAAACGTAAACCTGAGAGGAAACAGTCTGAGGAGGAATTTGCCTTGAGAAAGAGTATGTTCACAGACCTTACTACTTATTGTTGTGTTCCAAATACACAAAATGTTTTTTCTGTGTTATTTTAAATCGATAGTTTTGATATTTTAGTTGTAGTAGTTTAATATTTTGGAAAATAAGATGCATATATTTTTATCGGGGGAGGATAAAAGCCTTGACTGGAGATCTTAGTGACACAAGCGTGATGGTTACATTTTGTTTCATGTTCTCAGGTACAGCTGCCCTGGAAGAAGATGCACAGATCCTGAAAGTTATTGAGGCATACTGCACCAGCGCCAAAACCAGGCAGACTCTGAACTCCAGTAAGACTAAAAACTACATTTTACTCACTTGTACATGTTGATACTGGATGTTGCTGTCTGTGTGTTGGCTGTATGTGGATTCTACTGCTGCCTTTCTTTAACACTGGTGTTCTGAACTGATCTTTCTAACAATATCTTTTCTTCTTTCTGTCTCTCCACCTTTCCTCACTCTCCGACATTGCTCTGATTTATCTGGCATTTCTGTTTTGTTTTGTTTTTTTTCCATGAACTATAATTTCCTCCATGTATTCTGAATTATCATCATCTCCTTCCACATCTCCTGTTGGTTTTATGATTTACTATTTGTTGCGTGTTTGTTGCATACGCTACCGCCTCCCTTCTTCATTCCTCTTCCATCGCCACCTTTTCCTCCTCTTACATTTGCAACATCACTGTCAACTTGGCCTGCCTCGACCAGCCTGGCAGGGCACTGACCTGATGCACAATCACGTACTGGCAGATGTGGACCGGTCCTGCATGGACTCTCCAGGCCGCCGTAGCAGCGTGTCTAGACCAGAATTGACCTCTGACCTATCTGAAGACTCTGACTATGACTCCATCTGGACCACCCACAGTTACAGGATGGGTTCAGTGCCCCGCAAGAGCTGCATCTCTCACCAGAACTAAAGAACGTACAGTACTGACACGCTGTACTGTGATGTAACATACAGCACGTTTACCTCTTTTACCTTCAATGTATTAAAGGAAACTAGATTTTTTTTTAATTTATCTATTTATTTTCTATTATATATTTGTCCCTTTTTGTTAACTTATTTGGTTTATTTATTTTTTGACAGTTAGTTTGAAGATGTTTAATGCATCTCCCTGTTGCCTTTGCCACTTTCCCTTTCATGTGCCTCCTCTCTTTCTGTAGTTGTCATGCAGTAAGTGTTTGGTCATTATTGTTTATTTATCTTGAATGTGACCACTCCCCTTGTTTGACATAAATGTGGCTGACTCTCTTAGCAGAGAGCAGGGGGGTGCTGTTGTGGAACATAGGGGAGGGAGACCCAGGGAGGGGGAGATGTGAACTAAGCTTTTCCTGTCTGATATTCAGATGTAATTCAGGAACGAGTGTATTCTATTTACCATGTACTACTTCTCTCCAGTATGTGTTTTTAGAGTATGTATGCTCAAACATAGCACAGATGCGACACATACGCACACTCATTTTCAGGCAAATATGCCCCTGCTGTCTGATAATACAGCAGCATGAAACATTTAATCATGCCCTACACAACCCTACACAGAATACAGTTCAACATATTCAGACAGCTACTGAATATTCATAGCCCTTGCTAACTTTGTTTGTGTTGTAGCTGCTACAGATAGAGGAGATCATCACATACACGTCACTTTCTTGTGACTCAAACATGGATAAAATTTAGCGGACCAAGAACTGTGTATTTACAGGGTCTGTTCATCCACTTTACAAATCACACATTTAGACACTTAACTTTTAATAGTATCTTGGCATGGTTATAGTTTTGGTTTTGCTTTTCAGGATTTATTGATGTTTTCGTAGATTAATTCTTCTGATTCAGTTAAGGCGAGTGTGATTGAAATTACAAAATTACACACACAAAATGTATATGCCCTA
Source organism: Helostoma temminkii (assembly GCA_900302695.1). Taxonomy (NCBI): domain Eukaryota; kingdom Metazoa; phylum Chordata; class Actinopteri; order Anabantiformes; family Helostomatidae; genus Helostoma; species Helostoma temminkii. Next base: position 18,296 of record OMLM01008679.1, read on the forward strand.
CAAAAAGTCATCACCAGGCAGTCTCCACAAAGACCTGTTTTAGTTAGAGCTACATCCTGCAGCAGAAACGGCCAGTGCCTACTATCTGCATGAGTAGACACCTCCTCAACAGCTATCTTAACTTAGTCCATTAACAAAATAAAAGGATTCATATAGCACTGGGCATAATTTACCTGCCTGAACCCGGCACAGCTACAGTCATGTAATACAAACTAAATGCCTTTGTTTGATGGGGAAATGTCTTCTGCTAGTAATAGTTTGTTGTTTTGGGAAATATGCTGATTTGCTTTCTACTTTTTTTGCTTTCTTGCTGAGAGGTAAATGTGAAGCGATGCAATGTGATCAGTCCTGCTCTCATATCTGTTCATTCAATGTGAATGTGAAGGGAGGAGCACGAAGGTTAGTTTTACACAAAGACCCCAAACTGGTAGGTTAGCATAGTCAAAGGTACTAAAAATGTAGCTCTCAGCACCTTTTAATGCTTGTAATGCTAAACCTCGAACTAGAAATTGATATTTATGTTCTTGTTATAGTAAACATGTCTATCTAAGTTGTTTCAGAAGAGCAGAAAACACTAAATTAATTTACATTAGCCAGTCTAGCAGCATCCTTAGCTTTATGTCAATTGCTAATGGAAGACTGATGTTATTTTAACTAACTGTTAAAAGCTAACTGCTTCATGTTTGCCACACAGATATGAGAGTGGCATCTGTCTTATCTGCAGTAACCTTCAGAAAAAAAGCACAAAGCCTGTTTGACCTGCAGTGGCTTATGTTTGAAAGTATTCAGACTCCTTCCCTTTCTGCACACTTAATTGTGTTGAAAATTTCCTTTTTAAATGAATAAAATTGTCATTTACCCATTAAAGTACACCCCATAGTCCACAATGAAGAGAAAAGATGTTTTTAGAAACATTTCTTGTTTGTAAAATCGCTCGGACTGTGGCACTCCAAAAAGTGGCCAGCTTTGAATACTTTCTGATGAATGCCATGGCACGTTGTGATGTAGATTACGCTGTGCTCTGATCATTTGAACTGGTTAGCGTAGAATTAAACACAAACAAACATCCTTTATGTCAAAAGGTAATGAATTAGCACCTAGACTACAGTCTCTTAAGTCAGACATGCCTTTATGTTGTCTGGCTTGTGAGGTTTCCCATGCTATGTTGGATTAATGACTATTTTTATGAAGAAGTATTTTTCCAGTGTTGGTATTTAAAGTACAGGTTGACATCATCTTAGAGTTTATCTTCTCTTACAGGAAACAATTTGAGTGACATATGGAATATATTGGTCATGTTACAGTAATGTTTAATGTTTCTGAAATAATGGTTTTTATTTATTTTAATTTAAGTTATTCTGTATGACCATGTTTACAAAAGAAAATTTTTTTTCTTTTTACAGTTTTGTTTTACATAACATGACGTGTTTGGATTAATTTGCACAATCATGTAACAGGCCAGTGGGTG
>OMLM01008680.1:0-12911 GCA_900302695.1 Helostoma temminkii
CACATCCTGTCTAGCTTGGGGAAGCCCTGCCTCTGCTCCCATTATAATCAAAACAAACATCTGCAGGCAGTCTGCTCATCCCACTGTGATAATTGTGTGTAAATTGTTTTTTTTTCCTTTTTTTTCTTTTTTGTACCACTGCCAAAATATTTATGGATGGTTGAGGAAAGAAAGGGCTGAAACTAACATGACTGTTTGTAGCATTGTGTATAATTAACAAAAGAGACGGCTTTTGATTTAGCACCTTGACAGTTCAGTAGTCAGCACAGCTGCATTCCACAGCACCAATTAGCTCCCCATCTGTAGCCTGGCAGAGATAAGTCAGAAGTAGATATTGCTGTTGTTACTGTAAATGCAGAGACAGCTCATGTCATTTGAATGCCTTATTTAAAAAAAACTTCCATCCATCAGCTAGCTCTAACAGATATTTGATTACTATATTTAGCGTGCATTTTTTGGGGGGTGATCCATTAATATGACTATCAGATGTCTATGGTTATGGAAAAAATAGCTAGATAGAGATTTTTAAGCAGGTTTTATTTATTTGCACATATAAATTATATAATAAGTGGCGGAAAGTTCCTTTACTTATGTCTTTATTGGTTATTGATCCGCAGTGTGTAATGTACTTTAAATTAAAAACATATGCTTATTATTAGTATGTAGTATATATCAATAAGGTAAGAATTATATTATGATAATATCATGTTCGTTGATATGAAACCAGCCATTCTGTGCTTTTTAACTTTTACCTAAGTAACATCTTGAATGCAGGACTTTGTATTACAGTATTTCTACACTGTGGTATTGTTACTTTTACTTGAGTAAATGCTGTGAATGTGATAATCACATAAATAAATACACACAGCTAGTGTCCAGTTAGTTGTGATTGACCTATGACCTGTAAGTGTAATGCAGCATTCATGTCAAAGTCAAAGCATGAACCATGTCAGTCTGACATGAAATGAACGTGTTATTGTCTACTGTATAAGGAAACTTAATTCTTTGAGAATGTGTGTGACTGCATGCTTTTTTGTGTATTGCTGTTCTGTGTGTGATATGAATTTTTCTCAAACTTTTTGTTTCTGTAGCTCAGACACCTCAGGTACAGGTCTGCAGTTGCTTTGGCATTTGGATACTTTATGACCAGAATGACATTCAGGGTTTAAAATAAAATTTATTTTTACATACAAAAAATACAAAACTACAGCAGAAATCACTGTACTGTTCAGCGGCCCGTAATAGTGCAATGTTCATGAAGGTTTTACAGAAAATGTATTTACATTTTGGCATTGTGTGAATAATTTTTCTATGAAATGAATGTATCAGTGCAATATGTAGAAGGTAAAGTTCATGCATTGTTTTCACTTTTTATTAATTATGTGGCTTTTGCATTATTATGCCAGCTATGTTTTACCTTACATCAGACAATATCTGTCTTCCAGTATCTGCGTTATAGTAGCTTTACTTATTTAGCTAATTTTGCATCCTAACAGCAAAATTAACAACTTGAAAGACAGTACAAGCCTGGACTGGAGTTTTTAAACATTTGTTCTCTTGATTATCCAAAACGATAAACAATATTGTGTCATTTTGATTAATTCTGCTGTAACAGCTGTCTTGTTTTCTGATATTTACTATTGTTGTACTCACTGTTTTTCTCTCTTGTCACTTATCAGCTCAAGCTATTTCTGGACACTGAGGTGCTATCCCATGATGACAGCAAACAACTGGATGCTGCAGGAAAAGGACAACTAGAGGAACTGTACTAAACATTTAACTGCCTATCTGAGGCTCACACAGCGTTGACTGGTTGCTTCATTTGTAGCTGCTGAAATTGACTATCCTGAGAAAAAGACTGTTATGGGAGAGACTTGGCATATTAATTATAGAAGTGTCTAACAAATGTTAATCTCATAATAAAAAAAATATTTTCTATATGTTTTTGCACTTCTGATTGTACACTGTATGGTGTTTTCAAGGTTTGACCGAATTGCTTTTACTTGCAGCGTGATCTCAACTGGGAATGTTTATGTTTTGTTATTTCAGGTACAAAATGTAACAAACAAGAGGTACTAAATGTGTCATGACAGCAGTATTTTTGTCAAAAATATTCTTACACCAAACCACTTGAAATATCATATGTATGTACCTGTTGCACTGCCAGTCTCCTTTTAGCTTGTCAAAATGAATTTTATTTTTGCTTACATCAGGATTAAAATAATCTTTAGCATATTTTCTGTGTGACTGGGGAAGTTGCACAATGGAAATTTATAAAAATGTCAATATTAAAGAAATTAACATAATATTTGCTTCCCCACATATGTGTTTATTTCAAATGCATTCCTTTGTTTCATATTTATTTGATTGAGTTAAATATTGTATATGTGCTGCTGTCCGATGACTGATGGTGTTTGTGACACAGCTCATGCTGCTTCATCTGTCTTAACAGTTCTAAATTTGATTAAACATTTATTCCTCACCTTAGAAACAACAGTTTACAATATAATCTCACAACGTATGAATAGTTTGAGTAATAGAGTAATCACGTTCGCTTGTTATTGAATGCAAATGCAGATGCAGGAAAGTGTTGTGTGAGTGAATGTGAGATTCAGGATTTATTATACTGACTTTGACAAAGAAATTAAAATAAGAAAAGGAACTTCTACTAAAATTACTTTTTACCTAAAACTTTATTTCCTCTTTATTATATTTCACTGATGCATTTATTGATGTATCTTTATTCTAATCATGTACAAAGGAAAAGTACAAAATGTGCGCTCATCATAGCTCTAAGATTCTCTTTGAACTTCCACATTGATTGCCTCGACCTATTAAACTTCATTCTATTATTTGAAAAGGGAACCAAACTATGGCATGCTCAAAGGAGGTGAACTTTCAGTACAAAAAAAGAGAGTCTTCTTGAAATGTTTCTTAACTTCAAAGCTTTTTCCATCTCAAAAGGCATTTTTAATTCTATGTATTTTCAACCAAGAAGGTGGATACTAATAACTTTGGATTCTGAAGTACAGAATTCATATCTTTAAATCATGAACTATGCTTCTATTGCAATTGTAAAATAAACCTCTGAGAAATACATTTATTGAACTTCTGATTTGAAAAGAAAATAATATAGAGTATGTATAGAAGGTGTGACAATGCTGTTACTAACAAATCCTAGTAGATTTAAACACAAACATTTCATGAGGGCGATTATCATGACTCACTGTGGTACATACTGTATGCTGACAGGATGCGATGCATACACTTTTAATGGATACAGCTTGTCTGATAGAGAGCTGTTGCGTTGCATCTCCTTCCCAAGTGAAATCTTTATTTTTAATTGGAGAGTAATTACTTTCACTCATCTGCATTGTGGTGCGCTTAAAACACCTGAGAGAGAGAGAGAGAGAGAGGGGATACACCTCCCTCAGCAGCCACATCCTCTCTGCCTCCCTCTCTCCTCCAGGATCAGGGGCCCCACAGCGCATGCTGGCCCTGGTGGCTAGAAGACCCATCGCATCCTCTGTTCTGCTTATTTTGCAATAAAATGGGATGTTTTTCCCTCCTGCTGCAAAAATTCGCCCAAGACCCTCCACTGAGGATTGTGGCATTTCCATGTATTGACGTTTGGCTGGTGGTTCATATACATTTGTTATTCTATGCTCTGGACTTCAAAGAGAATGAAAGACAGCCTATTATGCTAATTTGGTCGTGTTCTGTTAAACGCAATCAAGGCCTCCCGCATTAATCCTTTACTAAACACTTATTGGCTTCAAAAATGCTTTTTCAGTTGTAGATACACTTAAGACACATGCTGCTCAATTCCTGGTATAAGAAGGTGGTTTTTGTACAAGTAAATAAAAGGTCATAAGTAAGAAACATTAAATTAAATACTCCCATTTAAACCACAAAAAGTAAATGAGCTTTATACCAGTGTTTGCAGTCTGCTTTCAGTGGCACTGATCGGAGTTAGGCTTTAACCTTTGTTGCTTTTTTGTCTCCTTTGGTCTACTGTTGAAAGGAAGGTCCTTATGAGACCACGCTGAGGAGCCTGACCTTGTTCTCAAGTCTGTATTGTTCACTGCACAGCACATTACATTTTTAACGTATTCACAGGTTTCCCCTGACAAGAGCAGGGAAAGGAGATATCCAACAATGATTCCCAGTGATACCTATATTTCCATCACATAAATATTATTGTTACTTGCTGTGAATGTCTGAGGATTAGACTACACTGGAAACACAGCCGGGGCCTCCTTCCCCACACTGTGGGGATCCAGACTGTAGTCCAATTGTACAAACACAAAACCAAGGAAGCCGATGCAATAGGTGCTTTGATTTCATAATAGTATTTTATGCTGTTTTATCATTTTCAAGCTCCACATACGGTAGATTTTTTAATATGTAAGAAATGGAATGGTGATTTGTTGAATTATTGAACAGTTAGGAATCACTGAGTACTCTTCCCAATGTGTGTGCATGCTATAAAAAGAATAGAGGGAAAGCTGAATTACAGACAGTACACTGACCTAACTATTTACAAAGATTAAAACAATACATTTTGTGGAATCTTTTATTTCAAAGCTATTGTATTTATGTTTTACAACTGTGGTATCGTTTGGGAGCTGATAGAGAGAATGTAAAATTATTAAATATTGAATAATACGTTTACTGACAAATATATAAAACAGCAACAGAACAGAATTCCTCCAACATAAATGATTAAGTGTGTTGAGAATGTGCTGTGTTACATTAAACAAAGAATTAATCTCATGTTCCTTAAACGGTAGGCTTTTTACAATACCTACAGTGAACTGGGCTTTTTGTACATAAAAGCAATTGCTTTGTAAATGAATAAATGCCCCTGGGCCTCCTCTTTAATCTAGCAACTTCATGTACACATACACACTCAACTAAGTAAAAATTACTACATCAAATGAGGGAAAGACCTATGAATGCTACATATCTTCAGATCTAGGGTACAGTGTAATAGTGATACATCATTTTAAAAAGATGTATTAGCAATTATTAAATAAATATAGTCCACATATCTAAATGCTTTACTGGGCATTTTTAGTACCACATATTATGAGTCACTCACGGGTACTACAGAGATGATATTGTAGTATTGTTGGCTCAGGGTGTGTGATGGTGTTCCTGATAACTATATGATTAGAATTGGCATGTTACACTCCTTATTTCAACACGATTAATCAGTGGTTCTCTGTTAACTTGAAAGGAAATATTAGATCCTGACTAAACTTTGATGAAATCCAGAGTTACAAGTAAGAGATTTGGGTCAACTAATGAGAACAGAGCGTCCCACTTAACAAGTCCAGTAGGGAGAGAGACCATTTGCATGTATGCAAATAGCTTTTGAGTTAATTGCATAACTTGTATTCAGCAATGACTAAGATGTGTTGGTTTTGGGGATGTCTGTCCCTTACAACTGGACCATGTCACTGGTTGCGACTACTGGCAGAATCGTCCCCTTGGTGATAGGTCAGGGACTTCACAGAAGTTCATGCAAGGTCATTTCTAGTCACTGATGATATTCTTAGAGTTAGATACGCACGTGTTGTACAGTGCATAAGAAAAATTCGGGACAGTGCTTTATAATCAGAAACCAGGCTTTTAAAACACAGACATATGATATCTGCCACATTTTCATGACACTTCTGTTATGCTGTGACACTGTTACAGGGGAAATGATGAACAGAGCCGTAAATAACTAAATCTATAAATATATTTGATTGCAGTAGTTGTGAAAAAATATGAAGTTTATATTCTGTATACACATGCTTAAAGGGGCGTTAACTTAAATGCTACATACTGTGTCCTGTCACAAGCTTCTTTAGCCTTTATCTGTCCAACGTTATGCTCAAAGTAGATGTTGTACAGTCTTCCTCCTTTATAATATAGATAACTGTGACTCCTCACTGAGGATACTCATCACAGCTGTCCCGGGTTTAAATCAGCTGTGTACCTTTGAAACGTACTCTGGCTGCACTGTAATCAAAGCAGCCCGCCTCATCCTCACTCACTGACTGAATGCTTTTCTCTAATTAACCATGCAGAACGGGAGAAGAACACATGTTAATTTAATGTAACAAAAAATGTTGATTTTCATGCACTCTCCTTTTCAAATATTTATGGGCTAGACTTGAATTTCTAGATGCATCAAAGACTCACAGGGTATGCAAATGTGTCTGCCTTACCCCCCAACAAGTTGGACTGTCTTTTACTCTTCATGCACTAACATCTGAGCTATAAAGAGGAAGCCATTACAGTCACCTCTATAAAAATAGCAGCCCATATTTGTGTTTTGAGAACTATCTGGTACTCGCTGGCACCCGCTCGGCTGCACCCATAAGTAATCATCCTTCGAAGGTTAAATCCCAGTATTGTGTTAAGAAAATCACTGAGTCACGGCAAGTTTCATCGTTTTTCTTCTTCTAACGAAGATGACACTGTCAGGTTGAAAGCAGCAACAATGTCGACCTAAAGAAGCAAGCTCGTATGTTTGGAGGAAATGGCTTTACTGCTAGAATACAATCTTCACAGTGAGTGTGTATGAATGTGCAGCACAGTGCTGACCACACCAATGGTATGAAAGGAGGAAGAAATTTGTAGGTCAAATGCTCTGATTTTGTCTCTTTTTCAGCTATCTGGTATTTGTGGGATGGAGGATCTCTGTAGGTGCTTCCCGCAGTGTCCAAAAGGTGGCGCATGAGACACGTCAAACACGCGCAAACCCATTTCAGTCCCGGTGGTGAAGGAAAAGTCCGCTTCTCTAGAGGCTGCACTGACAGCAGACACTACCTAAGAATCATAAGGCATGGATATGAAACACTCTGTGTTGGATTGTTGCAGGATTATTTATGAGTTCGCCGTGTGAATAAAGCAGGCGACAGGTATTCTAATAGTTTTATAGTGGTGAATCCCAGGAGGCGCACAAGTTCAAACTGTCCTCAGAAAAGTTTACAGGTAAGTCTTTCTTTTTTTTCTTTCTTTCTCTCTTATTCCTTCTTTCTTTCTCTCTTTTTCCTTCTTTCTTTCTTTCTTTCTGTCTAATTTCAGTTTGGGCTCATTTGCAGCCCCGTGAAGACGGAAAAAAAGGGAAACTTAAAACTTGCACCTACAAGGAAATTAACTGATGCGTATTAAGCAGACGCGCTGTTGAACATGGCGATGCTTCACGGTGAAGATGTTTGTGTTTTACTTCACCATGAACAAAAAGAAAGGGAAAGTGAGGCGCGCAGGAGTCTGAGCTGATATTGTGGATGAGTTGTTAACTCTCTCTCTCTCTCTCTCTCTCTCTCTCTCTCTCTCTCTCTCTCCTTTTTCTGTCACTCTGTCTCTTTCTCCGCTTCTCCTCCCTCTTTTAGCTCTATGTGACTCTACAGTTAACAATCAGGTTTTCCTCCTGCTGTCTCCTCTCTTCGTAAGTAACTTTCTTTTTTCTATTATGTGATACACGATAGTGTACTGTTATGCCACTTGTGGCGGCTGGGATAACAGACTGATAGTGGATGGGTGCTGTAATTTACTGTAGGCTCCAGTTCTTTTTCTGCTTTTCACAAAACTGCTGCTGTTGATTTAGAGATTTCAACTTTGCCGTCGGTTGTCTCGCTCTTTCTGGTTCTTTTCTGATAATGTGTGAGGATCTATTGTGCTTTATTTTGTGTGTTTGACATTTGTGGGCCTCCTTCAATCTCAGCTGATAATTTAAAACATACGGTCGTTCATTGCACATAAGTGTCTCATTGTAAAAGCTACTGTATTGGCAAGTGATCTTAACCTCTGGGTTGATGGGGTCAGACGCTGAACCTTTGCTTTGATTTCAGATGTCAAACATCTTTTCTCGGACCTTATGCATAATATAGGATTTATTTGAATTGATGACATCAGTAAAACATAATATTAAATTAGTACACATTAACGTCCTGATGTAAGATGGTGATCATTTCAGTTAATGCTTCTGTGTTAAACCCCAACAGGAATTTTTACACAAAAATAATAAAATGTAAGTAGTTAAATGCAGTGGAAAATACTTATTGTTTTAAAAATGACTAATGATTTTCATTTCTAAAACTGATGTAACTTAAATTATATGACTCTCAGAATTGACCACGCCAGGTAAGAAAAGTCTTACATTTTTGCCACTTTCTTTAAATATAATGATTTAATTATCTAAAAACAAATACGTGGCGTGCAAACAATAATAAACAATAATTAAACGGTTTACATCAGGTTAAGAATGTTAAAATAGGTTGATCCATCAAAATAATTATTTTCAAATGTAGAAAACCTGAGGTGCATGCTGTGACTTCCAGTCCATTTAATTTGCAAATATCTGAAGAGAATGTGGAGACTTCTGAGCAGCGTGAAGATCAGAATGCTTTAATTATTATATCATTAACTAAAACGTCATAAGAAATAACAAGGATTCTAATTTTAGCGCATTTTAGGTTCAGATTTAATTAATTCAAATAAAAGACGCTATATCACACAAGTGTAATGGTCCCTGAAGTCTTCAGCTTCTTACAGCGTCTCTCTCACCTGCTCTCATTATTTCATATCAGCTGAATTCATTTTACTCCAAGTTTGAAACTGTTTCAGTGCAGCTGGAGAGGTCAGAGCGCTATTTGTCTCCTAACACAGTCGACTCAGAATTGCCACAGAAGCAAAGGTGTATCATCTGCAGGGAAAAGTCGTCCTGAACTTTGCAGCCGCTGCATAGCTTGTAAGTGATGTTCATTTAAGTAAGCTAATTAAACTGACTAAACTGCGGGCAACCATCCTCCTGATGTCTCCACTTTTATTTCGCTACAAATCTCTCTCTCTCTCTCTCCCTCTCTCGCTCTCTCTCTCGCATCTCTTGTCTGGGAGGAGGAGGGGGGAGTCCTGCCTCTTTGCTTTCCTCAGATCAATGCCCTGGCCACTCACTTTCTGATGTTGCACGACGGGAAATGCTTTGAATACTTGCGACATGGCTGCGCGCATTGATTGCCAAGATTGACAGCAGCTCTACCCATCGTCTTCTCTTGTCTGAGTGTGTGAGAGAGAGGGAGCTGCAGAACAAATAGGCGGACAACAAAAGGTACTTGTAGTTTTGGACAGCTCAACTTCACAGAGAGTGTGCGGGATCCCGTCATATGGCCCCGCGCGAGTAGACTTAAGTTTTCACACAGCAGATAGTTCAGAGACCATTTTCTACAAAGTACAGCAGTCTAGTAGTCTTGACGCACGGGAGAGGACGCGCACTTATCTTCTACACGACTCGGATCATCAAGGTAAACAACTAACGTTTGCTGTACTTTCAACATGCTCTGTGTTGTCCTGATATTTTCACCTTGTGTTTTATCGCTCATTCCAACGCTTTGCCAGCGAAACGTTCTGGCTGAAAACACTTAGAAAGTAGTTTACGTGTTAACTTTACACGTGTTCGTGTGTTTTGTAAGCGACTGTCAAACTTTGATTACTGCGATTATTTGATGCGTCGCTTTCGCCACAGCGAGCGAAGTACGAGCGAGGCGAGCGTTGGCTCAGACGCGCTCGGATCCAGGTCAGAACCGGCAAATCGGCGCTCTGCTCAGCATCTGACTCCATCGGAACTAAACTACGAAACTACGCTGACGCGTCGTTTGGAGGCTCGAAATCACATTTTTCTTTGTTTATTTCAGCGGCGTGTAGCTGTGCGGGCGGACACGGGATGAACAGTGCGGCAGCGCTAAGAGCAGCCCGCACTGTTGTGACCATAACACATAACCAAACATCATAAGAGCAGGCGATTCTTACTGAAGTGTTGAACATTTAACAATCGATGAGGCTTTACTGTCTGTGTTTACATGTCCCGTAACTTTTATCTGCCGGTGGCAGTTTCGCTTCTGTCCACAGCGCGGTACCAGTCATTGACAATGCGCCCTGGTAGATTTCCTGTCTCTGCATGAGGTGAGGTGGACAAGTTTATTTGGAGCCCTCGCTCGTGTCTCATTATATCTTTGTACATTTCAGGACGCTTCTCCTCAAACTCTTCCTTTCTTTTGCAGACCCCTGGCTGACTTTTTTTAATGCCAGATTGAGTCATAAAAGTTTCTGGCCCCAGTGTAGCCTGGGAATTTGCTCTTCCTTAACTTTCTCGGGAGGTCAGGGGAATTGACCTCTAAAGAATGCATAAGCCATAAATTAAATTCAACAATCGCAAGGCCTGTCCATTTAGAGAAGATGTACTTGAACAGAGAGTTTTCCATTTAAGCCGATGGCTCTGCAGCTCGGCACTCCGGACTGAACACACAGAAGTTCTCCTGTGAAAAGTGCAAGTGTGGTTGGTTAATAAGGATTATTTTCATGCCTTTATCCGGTTGTTGCTGGGCGACAATTTCAAAAATGAATTATCAGGCGTTTAAATTAAATAATTGTTTAAATGTTTTTTAAGCACAACATAAACTCTGCTTCTTTTATAAATATTACTTATTTTTTAATACACTGTCCAATATAAAAAAAATATGTTGCACCAACAATATAAATAATTTTTCCATCTTTATTATAAATAGAAGTTTGAGTAAAATATCACAGGGAGATTATGATGTTGGCAGAGTGTGTAGCGCAGAGATGGCCCCTTCTTTTAACATGTTTTCCAAAATTAGGCACACACCATGTGAACGACAGGAAGCCTCTAAAAGTCACATTACTGGCAAATATTTTAATAAGAAGGCTGCGTTTTTTTTCTCCACGTGAAGTGGACAGTTATGTCTTTCATTTATTAAACGCTGATGACGTGCGTGTTTCGAGCAGCCACACCTTTGCCGAATTAATGACAACATAATTATCTGTCGTGTGTACTTACATTAAATTTTCCCCAGCAAAAACACATTCATGTGCGATACTCTAGAGTAAAAAAAAAAAGAAAAAAGGAGGAAACAATCGTTTGTTCTTCGGAGGAAAGTTTGGGTTTAGTTTTGAACAGTTGTTCCTGCTGTAGCTGCGGGCTTAGGTTTCCTCATAAGGTAAAGGCGGTTCAGGAGACCAAATGCATGTCTAAATGGCACATTTATAATTAGACTGCCCATTCAGCACATTGTCCTGACTGCTACACAGGGACACTCGGCTCTGTCTCTGTAAGAGTTTGTGTCTGACGGCTTGTGCAGCTCAGCGTGTCGCTCAACCAAAAGAGCGAGTGAAAAGCGGCATTAGAGGCTTTTGATGCCAAGGAACCGCACTTGGCTCTTATTTAACATCTCTCTCTTATTTTTGCACAGGGGAACTATACCGGCCTCGTAATTAATCACCTTATTCCTTTGTGTACTTCTCTGCACCTGAATGATCATTTTAATAACTGAACAATTGTTACGCGTTAATATAAGCTTCATTCCTTTCTGCTGGTTTATTAGTATTGTCCGGGACAGAGATGCTTTTCATCCGCAGCCGATTTAAACATTAACTAAAAACCTAAGCTTGGCAAATTGTTGGTGATTCCCAACCGAACTGCAGGGAAATAATATCAGATTGATCATATCTCGCACTGACTGGCCTTGCAAATGTTTCTGTATTTTAAAGGAGCAATCTACGGGTGGATCTCGGGGTGAGCATATCCCACCTGGACTCAGCATAACATTTAGACTCGCTGACGCTGATGTGCCAGTAAGTTCAAAGATTTTAGGACTTTCGTTTTGGCATGAAGGGAGAAGCCACCTGGCTCACTTGTCTAAACACATCCTGCACTCTGTCCAAGTCCAATATCTCCCGTGTTGCAAAAGCAACTTTGCTACTGAGAATAATTTGTTTTTCATTTCATTATTTCATTTGCTAAAAATGTGTTTAGACTAAGTGCCATGGACTGAACTAACTTGCAGTTCTACTTTTAACTGTACATATCACCTACAGGTTATGTTTTTTTAAACTAAGGTCTTGTGCCAGCAATTAGTGGGATCAAAGAAAAAGCAGGAGAGAAAAAGGAGGAGAAAAGTGGGAAGGAAAAGAGAAGGGGGTCTGGGGAGTGAAAGGGGAAAGGATGCAGACAGAAACGTGCTTTCTGTGATACTGTTTGAACATTTTTCTATATTTCACTCCATATATGTGCACATTGATTATTGATTATGCTTTGGGTGGATGATATTAGGTTGAATCTGTTCATTTTCGGTGGGGTTTTTATTCTTCGAGGCAAAAGGAAAATTCCAGAGGACACAAATCAGTGCTAGTCACTGTAAAGTGTTATGTTTGCTGCTTAAAAAAAAAGCAGCTGTTATTTGTTGTTAAGCCACACGGTGATGCAAATGAAAGTGCTGGTTTGTGTATCTTTCATTTTACGGCCTTGCTCTTCTGCTTAACACTTTTACCCAGAGTGTATTCCCATGCCAAACAGAATTCTTTAATGATATTACAACCAATTCCAACTCATGATACGCTGATTTCACAGTTGCTGGGAAAAAAAAAACATATTTGTATATTGATATCATTTTGCAGTGGAGATGTAAACAATTCTGATGTGTTGCAATTGGTAGATAGAGCAATGTTACAGACAAACTGTAACACTGTATGTAGATTGTTTCATAGTCATCAGAGTCAATAGTTCCATCATCTTTCACAGCCATAGATATTTTACGTTCTTAGGTGCAAAAGTCTTTTGTGCATCTAACTTTCATTATGTTGGTCTGTGTATTTGAGCCCCTGTTTGCTTTGACGTGTGTGCATGTGCATGATACTCTCCTCATAAGATTCAGTGTCAGAAAATCTTAATTCTTGACACTGATTAATGTTTAAATTAACAACACCCTGATGTCATTTAGGCTGCATATGTTCATTGTTCAATATATAAGTGTGTTTTCCAAAAAAATGCTATTCTGTCAAGGTGACGGGACGCTGCTGGGATGTGAGACGGGAGAGTAAAGGCAGTTGGGCGGGGGGTG
>OMLM01008680.1:34209-45424 GCA_900302695.1 Helostoma temminkii
CAGTTAAGGCAGGATGAGAAAAAATAAACAAACAAAATTTACTGAACTTTGGAGTCGGGTTAAAACCACAGAACTGTAATTGATTTGGTGTGTGTGTGTGTGTGTGTGTGTGTGTGTGTATGTGTGTGTGTGTGTATGTGTGTGTGTTGTCTCTGGGCCGTAGAACAGAGGGCTCATAGCTGTGGCGTCATAGTCGAGAGAAAAGAACATGGCTTTGTGAGCGGTGGGTGGGTCCCCCCATGACTCAGAGATGGTAGAGGCGTCAACATGGCCGCCCAGCCCACAGGGATTAAAGTGCCCCCCCCACACATACACACCCTGCAGGGTTAATCACTGCCATTTTGGATCCATGCAGAGGGAGCAAATGCGCTCTCCATCACTGTGGAAGAACTGAGACATAAGCCACCAGTTAGGCTGTCACTGCAGCAGCTCTGTGGGTAGATCTACTTCATAAGCTTGTTTCCACTCAGTACAGTAGAGTGTTTTGAGAAGGTTAGGGTTCCTGGATCATAGCAAATTCTCGTACTCTGTATCCTCATCTTTGGACATTGTTACTTTTTCTCATCTGTGTTTGTTTAAGATAAATACCAAGAAAACTGGCATGTAGTTACTGTTGCGATCTGTCTAGCTAACTTCAGTGTCTTGGTGTGCACTGCGCACTATGTAAGCCTGTTAATGACTGAAGGCTGAGAGAGCCGCCTCGTGCCAAGACCCACATGGCTGCTGGCGGTGCATTAAATCAGCAGTCAATTTGACTGGAAGTTTGAAATCTGGGCTAGGTTAAGGGGATGTGCTGAAGCCGTGTTAATAGCTAGCTTGTTGTCCATATGGTACTGCTTTAATAGAGCACATTTGTTGCAGATGGTGGGAGACTTGGTTAGGCAGAGGCAGCTTTTGGCAGAGGCTTATTCTTCGAAAGGGCTGCCGTGCTGCTCAGACTGGCCCGGGCCAACTTAGTGATGTCTATTCTCCCTGCTTCTCCTTCACCAAAAAGCCTGCCCTTGAATTGTGGCCTAACCTTAATTTAAAGACATTCTTGTTTTTTGTGTTCGGAGAAGAGCAAATACAATGTGGCTCAGTCACTTTTTCCTGAGTTTGGTCATTTGCTCTCCAAACCACACTTTTGCTTCCATAGGCTAAGTTCAGTTGTTTCTGACCACAGTGGGACTGTAGACAGCAGGCACAGCTGAGGAAACACAAGCACACAGAGAGCGAAAGAACAAGGATTATGGAATAAAACCAAAGATAAAGATAGAAACTAAGTCTGGCCTAATCTATTTCATTTTCTCTCCTGCTACTAAATGTTTTAACAGATCTGCTGAAGGATGCAGGTGCCAGTAGAAAGAACACATATTCAGTAAAAAGAGTGATCTGTTTGTATTTAAATCACCTCTGCATCAAACTTGTTTTTGTTTCTATTTCTCTTCCTAATTTCTAAACTAAGGAATGCAGTTTCTATGCACTGTAAGTTGAGAGTGAATTGTTTTAGTTTGTGTGCGCCTGCGGTAGAGTATGTGTGCTTTTTGCACTCAGATAAGTGAGGAGACACGCTTGATCTGCTCTGCACTGTTTGACGGTTGTTTTCTCACGTTGTCACTGGCTTGGTGTGCTGTGGTGTGGTGATGGTATTATGTGCGCTGGGCTCAGCTGAGTGGAGAAAAGAGCAGAGCTGTAGCGACACTGGCTATGTCACTCCCGCTTCCCCAGGCACCTTTTTGTGAGAAAAGTCTCGGCTGAGCCCTCTGGGCCTTGTGGATCCACTGCCTTGCTAAGTGCTGGCCAGACTGAAAGGCACAGTGTCCTTGGGCCCAACTCATTCTTTCCATTCTCTCAGAGGCTTTGTCTCACAAGCCAAGAGAGCAAGGGGAGAAAATGCCAAATTACACCCATGTCACTAAAACTTAAGGTGTTAAAGGGCTGAGATGTCATTTGCTGTTGAGGTTGGTGTTACTCATGGTGATATGCATGAGGGAGTATTTTGAAATAAGAAGTTTAGAAAAGAGTATTTTTTCTTTCCAATGGTGATAGAAAGTTTTAACAGCAGGAATTTTGATCTGTGGATCTGTGCAGCTCTTGAGTTTAAAAGTTATGAAAATGAATAAAAGGAGTGATGAAATGTTGAAATGAAATGGCCTGTGATACTGCTGAAAATATTGTTACACGATATCTTTGCCATATTCCAGTGGCTGAGTATCTTTATGAGGCTAATTGTGAGATCTGAAAGACATTTAAATTTCATCCACTGACAAAAGTTCCACTCGCAAATGTGTTCTTTGGAATCGCTGCTCAGTTTTACCACTTAAAACATGCAAGCCCTAATCAATTTCCACCCAATCTTAACACAATAAAAGCATATATTATACAGACCAATGACATAGGCTAATGGAAACCTGTTGTAAGTAATTTTTAGCAATGTATCGCCAGTATTTTGTGGGCAAGGCTTCTGAACGACCCCTGCAAGTGGTGACATCATGACCACATCCTTTTGCCTCATTGGTGCTGTGGATCCCAGCTTGCGTCCTTTGCGGCCAAGCTCCCAGAAACCACAGCAGCCTCACCACACATGTGCTGCATCTGGACCACCGCTGGCCACTCTGAACAGACTGGGGCTGAATCTGTGGTTACAGTGCTGGATGTACATGTATATATCTGCACACAGCCGTGGAAAAAGACTGTATAGAGATCAGTAGGCAGAGTTTATTTGATGCAAACATATCATCAGGCTCTCAGTGCAAACCGATGTTGTATGCAAATCCACTCCCTCGATGGAAAGAGGTATAATTAATGATGTCAGTTCATAAAAAGAGAGGATGGGTTCGTAGCCATATTTCTGCTTTAATTAAAGACATGCCTTATTATAGGAAGAAGATGTATGCTGTATGTGCTTTTCTTTCTTTCTTTTTTCCTCTTTCTTTCCCTTCTTCTTCTTCTTCTTGATTATCACTCATTTCATAGTGAAAATGGTTCTCTGTGATTTTTCCTGCCAGAACCCCACACGCTGACATGGAGGGCTTTCTTCGTAGCAGCTTTTTACTGAGGTTAGTTTCATTTCCGTTGTTGCCATTCAGGAACATAGGTTGGGCATGGGTGGTAGTGGGCAAACAGGGGTTAAACTATGTGACAAACTGTTAGCTTTAGACTTTGTCCTGTGTGTGTTTGTGTCTATATATCTGAACAGTGTCTAATATGGATCCTAACATATTTACCCAAGATGTGTGTTACAGTTGTGTTCATGTACTGCGTGGCTGACTGGCATGCTCACCCGATAGTCACCAGTCAGACTGAAAGCACACACCTACCACTTGAGAGGCACATATACAGTAGATGAGTTGTTCTTCTTTCTTTCTGTTTCACAGCTTTAAGAAGCTGCAGATCAGGCTTTCTGTGCCTTTACACTGCATGCCTCCATCTGACCACTATCCCCATCTGCCCTCCCTTAATAACCACCCTAATCAGGGATGTTGGGGCAAGGCAGTTTTTGGCATATCGGTCTTGTGATGCACTGTTGTTTCCTGTTGTGTTCTGTGTTTGTATTCAACCTACCATAAAGATTTACATTTTTGTCTTTACCCTTCCTGTGATTCTAATTAAAAATATGTGCTGTCATTACACACAGAGGAAGTAAATAAGAGAGCGTATTTACCATTGGCTCCTTTCCTAGTCAACCACCTTCTCTAGGCTCCAGTGTTGCTCCCTAATTAGGGTTGGCTCATTAAAAGCCACAGCAGCAGCATCTGCCTTTCAAAGCTGCTGTCAGCCAAACTTTACTAAAGCTAATGAATCCTCTTTGATTTCTTTTTCAAAAGGTCACTTATTTGATTAAATTAACAGCATTTTTTTTCTCTCAGAACTGTTGGGGGTATTTTAAATAAAGGACAATTTGATACCATTACTCTCACTAGTAAAAATGTCCTTCAGGGATTCAATAGGAAAATTTCTCATGCATTTAAATATATTTTATTTATCAGTTCAAACATTTAAATAAATCTGAGTACCACATTTAAAAGCTTAAGAAAAAACAAGTTGAGTTCCTAGTGCTGACAAAAATTGAAAGTAGGACCAAAGTAAATTCTAAAGAATCATAATTTATAGGGACCCATAAAGAGTTGCAGGCATTTATGACTTCTTTTCATTTGAATTGTATTTAACCAATGGAGAGTGCTATTTATCACTTACATATAAATTACATTTATTTATTACAGGGAAAAAATGTACTTACTGTTATATAAACTGATTACTGTTTATAAAAAATATAATATGTACAGTAATGTACAACAGCAGTTTTTTTGGTGTGGTAAACAGTATCTGCCATGATTCCACAGGAACTATTCAGGCATTCAGCAAAAACCAACAGATGCTCATTTCCACTTTCTTTAGAGTAGTGTTACACAGTGGATGAGAGTGTTTAATTCTCACCACCTGACAAAATCTGATTGGTGGTAACTACCTGTACTAAAGATGTACTGTATCGTGTTTGTTGCAGTGGCAACACAGCATAGGATGGAGAAGTGTGCTATGTATTAAATGAATGCATAGCACATGTATTAAATGTGCATTAAAAATTCTGTATGTTGCACATGTAAAGAAAATTCAGGAAAGATTTGTTAAAAATACCAAAACATATCTCAAATTCAACAGGGCAAAGAAAAGCAAAGAAGATGAGAGAAAAAAAAGACTCATGACATTTGACCTTGGCCATTTCTCAACAATTTCCTTTTGTTCTCATAGCTGTGAGAAAACTCTGATTATTCAAAGTAAACACATTATTGCAGTACTACACATCCGTCAGTGTCTGCTTTAATTAAAGAAGAAGCCCTAGTAAAACGATATCTCATACACTGGCTGGAGATTGGAGGCCTCGACAATCAGGTCAAGATTAAAGGCAGGATTTGCTTCAGGGTTAGCCCTTTTGCTTGGACTTGTGTCCTGCAGCAGGATGAAGGGTGGGGGTTAAAGGGTTGGATGGATGTGGCAGTTAAACATTCCTCCAGTTAAGAATCCCAGTATCTTCTTAAGCAACTGAATTAGGTCAAAGGGGGGTTTCTGAACATACATATACATTTCTGCTTTGTGTGCAGATGTTATTGACTTTTGATACTGTATGTCAGTCATGCAACGGATGGGCCTTTCATTATTGTAATGAGTCATGAATTTGGTTTTGAGTCACACATGCAGTAAGTTTTAATAGCTGTAAAACTGCTTCCTAATGGCACCTTATACACGGCCATCGTGAAAAATACATCAAACTCTTCAGATGTGATGGGGAAAAGTTTAAACTCCATATTTTATGTACAAGTCAAAGCCTTTGTACTGTCTCATAAAAAAACACCAGTCTGTTTAAAATTCTCAATATTTATAAAAAACAAAATATTTCAAAACTACCACAAAAGTTCTCTGACTACAGTACACAATGAGCACAGTGTCTGTAATAGACAACTATTCATGCCCATGTTATTGTAAGCCTCAAAGTTTTTCCTCGGCTGAAAAGAAGATGTGTTTTCACTGTGGATCAATTTTTTATGTTTATGAAAGACGTTTACAGGTTTTTGTTTGTGTAGTCAAAGAGACTGAGAAAATGAGAGTGAGAGTAAGAGAGAAAGGGGAAGGAAGAGAGACAGAATACAGCGATGTGAACAGAGAGAGACAGAGTGACACACACAGGGGGAGAGAGAGATAAGCTAAGATGGGGAGGGGAGTAGAGAGAGATATCTTCAGCCTGTCTACTCCCAGTGGGCAGGACCTCCCCTTACATTTCTGCCATTATTTGATGTAATGAAAGGAGAAAGTGTGTAACATTGAGATTGTTAATTAATTTAGTCTAACAAGATGAAGATAAATGAAACCCACTGAAGGTTGACTAGGCTAAGGGGCCCACTTAGCATTCCTCCTGCCCTCGAGCTCTGTCTCTTATACTCCTTTACAATGGAGCACAGCTAATAGGTGCAGCACCGTGTTTGTACAACCCCACTGAGCTCTCACCCGGTAAGTTTAGATGTGGAACTTCTTGATAAAATATTTCATTTGCAACCTCTATTTATCATAATCTACTCTCTGGGATATTTTAATTTCCAGATGGTTGAGCTGCATTTGTAATGCAGTTAGTTTTAGAATACAGCTATGCAATTATCTAATTGAGTCATCTTGACATGTTAGATAAGGCATCAGTTGACATACATGAGCAGTGAAAATCGACTTTTTACATATGTGTAGAGAAGCATTGATATATATATACTACAGTTATATTTTCCTAGGGGGATAATATAACTGCCCCCCTCCTTTCACAGTGTCAGTAAAAGGCTATTTTAGGGGCAAGTCAGACAGAAAGTAGAAAGACCTTTTTTAAATAATTTATTTTTATGTAAAGCCAGACAGTTGTCTTTATCCACAGCCACTACAAGCAAATCAGTAGTCTATCAAGGTTCTTCCTCTGTGGACACTTTGTGCAGGATCCTCATGGCAGCACAGACCAATCATTATGGCACCCATTCTTTGCTCCTTTAGTTCTCTAGTCATCAACAATAGGTTGTTGATTGTATGGAAAACACCAGAACAATTATGTCCTCTGTTTTGGTGGCAGGGCAGCATTTTAAGTGCAATCCCTGATAATGGCCTCATTATTGTTATTCTTGGAGCAGGCCTCAGGAGAAAGACGTAGATGCTTGTAGTACGTCATTATTTTGTAGATTTCGATTAGCTCATCATGCTGTCTCCTGGCAAACAGAATCATAGCTAATTAAAAGTGAGTGAGCGCTCTTGCCTGTGACTTAAAAGGTACTACTCGATAGGCTGTTAATATGAAAAAAAGTGGTAAAAAAAAGGAGGATTAGAGCTGTTACCCTGGTAACTTCAACTTCCATCCGCGAGGGAACAATAAACTTGTGTTCCTCCACCACGTTTGCTTGAAAAAACAGAAAGCAAGGAAGTGAGTGTTCTGAAAGGACAAGACTCTTTTTAACAACAAAGTGGGACCCAGGCCTAATAGGCTCTTTGGTGCGAGCTGTTAGGCAAGATCACTGGGGGATAGAGGAGCAGAAAGGTCAACGTGTAATCCTAGGACAGTGAAGGTCATCTGAGGTTTTTACAATAACAGTTTGCCTCAAGAAACAAAAACCCAAGTTTGACCATTTCAAAAACTGTAAAAAAAAAAAAAGAAAAAGAAAAAATCTCCTTGTGATGAAGGAGATAAGATGCCCCACAGCAAAAAATGTATACATTCCCTAAGCTGATTAAATAAACACAAACAAGATGCCAAAGAGTTAGACCAATTAGATGGAGCTGTCAGAGGCTGTTTGAATTCTCTCTTGCATCTCTTTTACTGATACAACTGATTCCTCATTTCTTTCTGACACCTCAGCTGTGTTAGAAACAACACAAACTTATACGTGAATCTTAAAAAGTGACTTTATATTTAATCAACACGCTCTTGACTTGTACTAACAACTGCATAACAGCATTTTTCACCTGGATTTTTATGGATATATGATAATGTAACCTCAGCATTTTAGCTACAGCATTGAAAATATCGATGTCAGAATTGGTAATGAAAATACTGGTTGTTATGCATAATATATTTCCAAAATGTTCTTTTTATTTCATCCTGCATTAAATCAAGTTTCTTAGTCATTACTAGAAATAAAAGCATTGGATGGCCTTATAGATAAAGAGCTGCTAAAGAGCTGCTATTCTGAAAAGGAGTACTCCTGCTTTAAAATACTGTTGAGTTATAATGATCCATGACTATGAAGCAATAGTATGTGTTTCTCTTTGAGTTTTATGTCCCTTATTACGGCTGCAATATGTCTGCTCACATTAAGCTAATTTATTGCTGAGGACAGCGTAACAGCGGTACAGGTTAATGAATTTGGCATTACAAATTAAAAGTTATTGAGGGATGAATATGAATCCTGTGGTCAGGAGGGACAGCAGAGAAAGGGTGAGGAGAGGAAAATGGGACAGAGGACTTTTCTGCACCAACTCTTTTCCTCAGTTCTTCCTTTGGCTTGTGTTTACCAAGAGTAAAACTTGTGAAGTGAATGTGATGTCTGCACAGCTTCTGAGGTGACATGGGGGACAGTTTCATTTCAATACAATGCCTGACACAATAGTATCTGATTAGATGTAAAAGAAAATTTTTATATAATCAGAATGCAATGGAAAATGAAACACTACTACTAGGAAACAATACTTCCAAAACTGAAGAGAAACAACGTGGTCAGTGTTTCTATATTTGTATTTCTGTGTTTGTTGTGACATAAAGAATTGTAGGGTAAAAGGTCTAAAGTGATTAGACAGTCTCCTGTAAGCTGAGCACCACTGCGTTCGTATAATATAGTGCAGAACATGTCTCCTTTCATTCAGTGGTTGTATGAAAGCTGCTTCACTCAACTGTTGAAAACAGGAATTTAGAGCCCACTTACTAGGGTCTACTCAAGCACAGAGAGATGATGGTGACATTTATTGAACCAACCTCTGACCAAGCTATGAGTTGAGTTTTTTTTAATTTTATATTTGGCCTTAGTTACTGTTAAACGATTACACTACAAAGAAAAAATATGTTTATGAATTGATTAGCTCATATTGTTAGAGTTATTGTGTGCTGTATGCAGTATGCAAATCCATGCCGGAAGTAACTGCAGGAGTGAACTGTGCACCACTTTACAGTAGTGTAAACACAACAATACTGATAGTGATAGGTTACTGTTGCATGGCAATTCAAATGTGAAGAACAGTGACTTAAGTTTTTTTGAGTATATTTATTTTTTGTGGATACTATAAATGTAGCCACCTATTTAAAAGTGTTTCAGCAAGTTGTACCTCCTAACAGGATTACAGAGTCATGCTTTGGAGCTTGTTATAGCACACGTGTGAGGCAGCCCTATTTTATCATGTATGCATCGTTACATGTTAGACTACATGCACAGTTTAAATCTTATTTTCCTGCCACTGTTTCACTCTCACTCGCATCTCTGCACTCCACGTCTGACATACTCTTCCTGAGAGCTAAGCCTTTCAATTTAGATTTCAATTATCATGTTAGTTTTGTGATTAGACTTAAGTCCTCCAGGAATCAGACCTCTCTGCTCCTCTCTATTCCACTCTATTCCACTTCCCCTGCAATCACATCACATCTGATGAATTGCGCATATAATTACGGAAGTTATTGAAAATGCAGATCACTGCTGACTCTTGGTGTGTGGTTCATAATGCATCGACTCTAACTGTATCAAACAAGGGTCTCTGATAAAGACCCACTCTGATAATGAGAGAGGGCCAATGCATGCTATTAGTCAGTGGATAACAGACACTACAAAGGCTGAGACTCAATTAAAACAGTTCCACAGTATAATCTGTGTGACTCTATATGCGTGTGTGTCCAAACAACACTCAGATCAGTGAAGGAACTTGGCACTGAGCACAGTCATCTCTACCATTACAACCACTGCACCACAGATCAGTGTGCGCAGCACTGGTTGGAAGTGGCCAGCCAGCGTACAAGGTGTTTATGAATCAACCAACATGAGGTATTTCCCCCATGTTACAGTATGTTGCTACCATCATCTTACACTCCGTCCCATGATGCAATGCCTTAGAGCTTTTCAGGAGAGAGGAGTGAAGCACTTTACAGGCACACCCACAGGAGGAGGATGTGGGAAATTTTGAAACTTTTGCTTTTAGGGAGCTTTCTTAAAACCTGGCTTGCAAGCAGAGACTAAAAGGTCTTTCATGCTATAAATTTTTGCATGTTACTGTCAAAATACCAGGGATTTGTTACTTGCTTTTCAATAAGTCCAAAACCAATTTTTCCCCACATAAAGCTAGTCTTAGTTTCTCAGCTCAAGTTTCACACACAATTGAGAATACAGGGAAATGGAAGAAACCAGGTCCTGTATTTTTAGCCTGTGTTGTAGTGATGTAGCTTCCATTTATAGCTGATATGCCAGGCTAATGCTGGACAGCTGCCACGCTGAACCAGAGAGGACCGTTTTTAGACTGCACAAACTCTGTCTCAACAATGTCTCCAATATTCATGTAAATATACAAGAAAACTAGGCACTGCATCATTATCATTGTGGAGAGAACACAGATACTACATATTTCATATTAAATAACTGATTTTAAAATAACATATAAACTCAGGAGTTGGGAGTGATGGACCATTATTTGTATGATATTATACCACATACATGTGTGCACTATAGCAGACATAGTGTTGGGGGCCTTTTTGACCACACCCACTCTCACCTGGGTGTGAACCTTTTTGTACCTGATAAGGTTCTGGTGTTTATTTTGTCTGAACACTGGCCTTTTTTCTGTAATGATGGGACCTGTTCACCTTGGCTATCCACTCAAACGCTGCCTGGTAAGCGTAGAGATAGTGAAAACCTTTTCTGCTTTGTTAATTGGGCATATTTTACTCACTGTAGTCAATGTGGTTTGTTCATAAACTGTACATTTTTGCAAATTTCCTCTAAATGTGTTTATAGCCACTAAACTGAAAACAGCTTTACAGCGAATTAAAACAAAACCACCATTGATTTGGTATGTTGTGAAATGTAGTTACTCTTTTGTTGCCACACATCCTGTGGTCACAGTGGCAGGTATTAGAAGCATGGCTGCTGCTGGATTGTTTTCACTGTCATGGCTGTCTGTTGTAATTAAGACTCAGAGCGGGCTTTTAGCACAAGGTACTCTGGCACTTTACCCGCCCCCATGTATATTATTAGGTTAATAGGATTGAACATGTTTATACCAACTGTTAGCTTAACAGGAGGTCAAAAAACTGACTTAAACTTTGTTAAGGGGCTTACACTGGAGCTCAGATAGCATTACACAGGCTGACTAATGGGCCTTAACGGAAAATACACAACTTATGGACTGCACTTGTGTTTTGAGTTAATGCCCTAGTAGTCTGTAAAAAAATGAAAATTAAAGGGCACAGGACTACCGGGATTTGACTGCCCTTTACTGTGCAGAGTGTGTTGCAAGTGCAACGACCTTTGTCAAGTTCCAGCTATTGTTTGCAGATTGGTTACACACTCTACAGGCTGTGAAAGACACATCTGCTACCTTCAGCTCAGTAGGGAACAGATAGTCAGTTGAGGGGTGTGTGTGTATGTGTGAGTGTAGGTGGGGTCCTCAGCTACCCTGTTGTGCAGCTCAGCTACAGTCCCTATCCTCTTATCAAATATTTGTCTGGCCTTCACTCGTTGTTTGC
>OMLM01008680.1:51720-69641 GCA_900302695.1 Helostoma temminkii
TTGATTTACTGTGTAATACAAAAGCAGTGCTTTGTTTCACTCTCACACTCCATTGAGAACGAGGTGCTTGTTGCACTTGAGGCTTGGGCTTTTTGGGTACATGAATAAAAAATACGTCAGAATCTATCTGCTCAGCCCACGTTCGCCACACACACACACACACACGTATACGTCTCCCTTTCCAAACTCCACATGTATGTTCTGAACTTTGCTCTGACTTTTGATTTTCAATTAACACTGCCCAATTTTGAGATCACTTTCTATTTGATATAATTACAGGAAACAATTTAATGGCTGATTAAAATTGAGGGCTGAGTCCCACTAAAGACACAGTCGGCAACACATCCAGACACAGGCTCTTAAAGGCAGAAAGAGACAGACAGCTAGGCACAGGTCTCTCACTTCTTCCCTGCCATCTACCTGACTTGCCGAGTTGTTTGTACAGCTGGTGAGACCCATGAGATTAACTTAGGCTACCATTGTTTAGCTTGCATAGGCTGATCTGTAACTATTTGTGTGCGTAAGTCAAAGAGTGTGTGGTAAAGCATAGAGGGTGTTGTATTTGTATATGCAGTGCATGTTTCTGAATAATAATTTAAAAATGAGTTATGTCTTATCTGCTTCATCTCAAGATCTGTCAAGACTTGTCTGGGGTTGGTCGACTGTTTTGAGGCGTACACCAAAACATGATTATACACATGATTAACATTGTAATTAATTTCTCTGCATTACACATCTACAATAAATGTCTATAGCAGACAAAACTAAAAAACTTTCTCCTATAACCACATTTGTACTATTATAGATGTTTGTTGCATTTCCTTATTGTTGTTCTTTACATCTTTGTTAAGTACAAATAATCTAAGGAACATGTCAGTAGTGTGTAAACATGGACAGTACATTCTTCTGAGAGTAAAACCAAAAAAACCTTAGGGAAATGTTTTTTCTGAAAGCAAAATCTGTCAGTGTTCGACTCTCAGCAGAAAGTGCAAGGACACAATCGCACCACAGCCTTTCTCAACCTTGGGAGTCAGTGCCCCCTCCCCAAGGCTTGGGAAGGAACTAAAGTACTGTCACACTGACCCCTGTGGCTAGAACAGGAGAATGGGGCACATGTCGATCAGTGATGAAATGTAGTAAAAGAAGTACCTCGAGCATTTTTGTCACATACAAACACAGACACATACCTTCACACCCTCAATTTCTGTTTCTGCTTCCTCTCTCTCAAACACACTCACACACAAAACACACACATATTATCATGTAGGAAAGCCTGAGCGCAAAGTAGTCACAATATAGGTTTAACTGTCATTGTCCTGTAGTTGAGACAAATAAGCAGAACACCATTTCAGGGAAAAACGTTTTAAGATTTAAATATGCTCCAGCTCCATCTTTCCACTTCACATCAGTAGAAAGGCCATATTATACTCTTTTTCATTTAATACCAAATGCATAATTAGATTTGCTCGCACAGTGTTTAATTTCATTCATTGTGGCACACAGCGTGAGTGTGGCCTCATTAATTGTGAGAGAAAGTTGAATTGGTTGTTTAAACTCCACACAAAAAAAGTTGGGTTGTAAAAAAAAGACAGAGAGAGAGAGAGAGAGAGAGAGAGAGAGAAATTAGAATTAAGATGAGTTTCATTTGCATCTGATATGTCAAGTACACTCTTCACTGTAATATTCATGAAAGCATGTGACACATTTGTGAATTTAGTCCTCTACTGTTAGTTTTTGATTTTTAAGCTGCTTAAGCAGGACGTGTTGGTCAGGGGAAACATAGTCAAACCAAAATATTTATAATTTCCTAAATTGATGAGTGGAAACAAAAGAAGACAAGGCTAGTCTTGTTTCAGGTTTGCTTCAAAGTGAAATCAACACACACAAGGAAAGAATTGATACTTGAAATAAAATTAACATTACTCAGAGCATTTTAAAATGAAATTTTGTTTTACCACATTTACGTGTACCAGTAGCTAACTTTTTATTTTTGATTTTTAAATCTTTTATATTGATGCTAGTTCCATTGTCTCGCTGACCTACTGCCTGAGTAACTGTCTTGGGGTTTGGGCCAGAGCCCAAGAAGGCAGAGTTCCAGCTTAGATCAAGCCATCCATCTGCATTAAACAAAGGATTAGGGACCCCACAGCCAATTCGAAACTCTACAGGCCAGAGCAACCATAGACAGTCAAGTGGAGTGGAGTCAGTCCATTCAACATTATCTGTTCAGGTGCACACTTACAATCCCAGTTACAGCCATGCACAATCACTTGAACAAAACTGCCAGTTGTTCATGAAATACTCAAGGAAACAGCATTCATTTTCAAGTATTGTGGATGATCCTCAAGATATTTCTTTTCTCGACTCATTTCTTGTTTCTTTGCTTTACAGCAGAGTCATGTCTTCCAAGCAAGCCACATCTCCTTTTGCCTCTGTGGTTGATGGGGATGATGCCATGAGTCAGGAGCACTTGTCTTGGGAGAAAGAGGAGAGTGCAGAGGCCCATGGCACACCACAGCTGCCACTGCACAGTCTGCTCCATGGAAAAGCCCATCCCGATGAAATGCAGCCGCTCAGCAGCGTCCCACCAGAGAGCGATTGGGACAGCTTGGTGTCTGCCCAACAGCGCATGGTGAGATATGTAAATATACTACATGTTTATGATATGATTAAAACATGTAAATACACTGTAAATATACACAAAAAAATAAACAAATACTACATAAACTCTAATACTAAACTATACAGAGGATCGGGCCAATGTTCTGCACATTATAGCCTGTTTTCTATAATGGAATAGGGAGAATATAATTAAAATTGAGACCGATAATTTGCCAAATAATTCTACATTTTACATTTTTTGTGTTTTCTACTTTGGAGGCAGACGATTCAGTATGAAGTGGCAATCAGTTTACAGAGTTCGCATTGAGTATCATGTTGAGCTTTAAGTATGTAGTTATATTATATAATACATTACAATTTTGTGTAATGCTGCTGACAGTGAATTTTATTTTTTTTACTAAGCCAAAAACTTATAAAAGATAAAATATAAAAGATCATAAAATATTCTTCAACTCACTGAGGCTATACCATGGCTTGAATTAAATTGACAGATGAGAAATAGAGAAGTGCAGAACTCAGAAAACTTTCAGGGTTAGTGAATGGCTGCCAAGAAAAGTAATGTTTTCAGAACTTTGCCAGAATTGTTCAGGTAAAACTCTAAACCTCTTTTAATTATTTTTCGATGCCTTTGTGGTGGTTTGGGGATAAAAGAAAACTGTCTCAATAGTGCTAAGGGACAAGCATAATTGTTAAAGTTTATTTTTATAGAAAAACTAATGCTGTCCAGCCTCAGTAGACACTTATTGTTCCTGACTTGTACAAAGACCTTTGCCAATATTCTATCCCTAGCGCCATAACCCTGGTTCTCTATGCTGTGAAATGTCAAAGATTCTGACATATTCAAATATTCATCCAAACAAAATAGCAAAAATTGCATCATAACTTATAAGGTAATGTAGCCATATGTACTTCCTTTCTCTTGCAATTTAGTTGACATGTTTTTAGTGTATGTGTGTTGTTTTTCATGTTGTGTGTAAGCTACATCTGCAGCCAGACCCCAGACACTGTATATTCTAAGTGCAAAGCTGCTTTGATATAAGCAGAGCGAAGAAGAGCACAGGCACTTGTGGGCTATAGACATGGGAGGCAGGTGGTTGTCTGTGACAGACGGGTCGGTGGTAAAGAGACCCAGAGGGCCTCTGAAGTAGCGCTGCAGTTGGCCACTGAGACGTTCAACACCTCAGCATTGCAGCACCACACACATGCAAATAGAGACATGAATAGCCTCTGTAGCGGAGTGCTCCCCATGATGCTGGGGTGTGTATGCTGCCAGGGTAGGTAATTGACAAGCAATGGATTGCTCAGGTGTCATCTTTATCTGTGACACTTTTTGGAGCATTGGCAACAGAATTTTACCAAGTTTACTGATGAGGAGTGTGAACTATAATACCAATATATATGAATGAATGAACAGAAGCATCGTTTGCAGAGCATGTTTAATGTTACAATATGAATATTCTGATTATACTACAGGTACAAATGTGATTTTCTAAGGCAGGTCTTTTATTGAGCTAGACGAAGACAACAGTGACAAAAGTAATATGCACAAAGATGATGAAAGGTTATACAGATTTGAAAATGGTTAAAGGCATTTGATGAAGTGTATTCTAAATGTCAAAGGTTGAATGTAAATTGCATATTATTTCCTCTGTAGCCTTAATCTTGTTGCAAGGAGAGTTTCATCTGATATTCTGGGAGTTTAATGTTTGTTCAAATAGTTTTACTTTAAAGGAATAATATGTTAAAATACTAAGTCCAATCAGGGCTAAAAAGAGAATAAAAAGACAAAATGAGCAAAACAGAGGAAAAGAGAAAATGGAGGATGACACAGAGAGAATTAGAGAAGAAAAGAAAAAGGCATAAGGTGAAAGGAATGAGAGTGTTGCCTTTGCTGATTACCTCCACCGCTGTGCCATGTGCCTGTGTGGGCTGTGCCCTGAACCAACGCCAGCTGATTAACCCAGGACTGCTCCACTCCCCTCAAGCACTCTCCACTGTCTCTGCCACACTGCATAATCATCCAACACAGGGCTGGGAGGTGCAGAGCCGGTCGGTCGTGCCACCCTGGCGCTTGGTACCAGACCACCCTCCACACCACTGTAACTCTGCCTGGGGCTCGACATGCCACGCAGGGATGAGAAATTGGCCCTGACAACATTCCTGCCCAGTTTACAACATTCCTGACTTTTTATTTGGGATTGTCAGTGGCTCCAGTCACGGTTCTATCATATAACCTTTATGCATTACAATCTGTTAATACACTGCTGTTGATTAAAGCTCACTTTTTCATGGTAGGCGTGCCGCTTTTCTTTTACATAAATATGTCATGTTATTCTCTTCACTACGAGAGCCAAAGTTTAAATCAGAACTAACTGCTCCTCTATTAAAGACTGCAGACTCCTGGCTGCTTAGCTACCTTCTGCTTTCTCAGACTCTACAAACCATAATTAACACCACCTTCTGTCAGACACAACCATCAGCCATGGTCTGTGTGCTGACTGTACAGTACACTCCCATTTGCATGAGTTTTCTCTCCCTTTCTCCCCTTACTTCAGACCGACTCCCATTCTTCTCCCCATTTCCTTCATGTCTCTGTTTGTGCACAGGGAGCACTTAGCCAGTCAGGCAGAGACAGGACCTTTAGTTAAATACTAAACCATACACAGGTGGGATTGAAAAACAACAACAGCTTGAGACAGGACACAGATTTACGATGGTTCAAGGCACTCAGCTGAGAATAGGTCTGCACTAGAAAATGAACAAATTACACAGCAGTCACCCTAACACAAACGCACACTCAGAAGCAATTTGAGAAATTACATTTGGGAGGTTTCTCTGTGTAGTCTCTGCAGATGAAAAGTAAGGCCTGAGCACATTATGGATATGCCCTGTGAAAGTGTACCTCATCATTTCATCTCAATTTTTCACTTGTCATATCTCATTTACAAGTGCAGCTATTTCTGTTGAAAATACAGAAGCTGCTGTGTGAAAGCCAGAAAAGGACCATTTGATATGGTCAAAACACTCCTGAGCTGCAAAAACCTAGTAATCACTCCATTTGAATAAAAATCTGTCAAAAAAGCTCAATGGAGGTCTGACAGAATGCAGAAACACACTCATCATTAAACACAAATTCTATCCTATGTTGCCACCCCTCCCAACTTTGTTTGTCTTGCAGGAGTCTGACAGCAATAAAGTATGCTCTCTGTACTCCTTCCGGAACAATTCTACTTCCCCACACAAGCCGGAGGAGGGGGCCCGGGAGCGAAGTGACCTGCTGAGTGGATCAGCGTTTGGCACTCCGGAACGCCGCAAAGGAAGCCTGGCAGACGTAGTGGACACACTGAAGCAGAAGAAGCTGGAGGAGATGACAAAGACAGAGCAAGACGGTATGACTCTCTTTGTGTGCGTGTGTAAGAATACCTTCCTCCACCTGCACCTGGTCTTCCCAACTTTTTCTCTTCCTTTATTACAATTTCCCAGCTCCCTAACTGTTCACATCTTTTCTCTTATATCGCTCTGTCTCATGTGGGCACATGCAAGTCGGGAATACTGACGTTACAGTGTTTCCAGTTTGTTCTGAACTTCTTCCAATGTGACAAAGACTGTGTGGCAGTGCACCTCAGCATAAGTGTGGTCTTCTCCTGTGCCAAGGCAAACTTTAACTATAAAACCCATAGTGCTGACCTGATGCCAGGAATATTACCTCTTTTTATTTGCACCACAGACTGTTTTTCACTTTTTGCACAGTTATTCATCAAATCTACTCACAAATAACCTCAGCCTCTCGCAGAATTTACCGATTTCGTATGCCTAATTTATCTTATTCGACACACCGTGACAATTTTTTATTTTACTACAATTATATACATAGAAATTCTAATACAACTCTTAGGTCTCTGTCATATATTTCACCCTGCATGGCTCTCCCTCCCACAGCCTGTAGTCTATCAAGAGTATGGCACAAAAACAAATATTTGAAAGAGCTGCTGTAACACATCCCCCTTCTTAATTAGGCCTGTAGTAATATAACTACATCCAATCAAATGTTAAACCCCCTTGGGAATGCATGTGTCTCATTTAGTGTCTGGGGAGCTCTTAGCTTAAGCACTTCATCAGACGAATAAATTAGACCTCTGTTAGCCTAAAAATAATTTGCCACTTCTTTTTTTAAGTGTTCGTTTGGTGATCTTTGTATCAGAGCATCACAGGCCTCTCACCAGATAATCGCATTTAGCCACATCCTGATATGGGAACTGATTATTTGTAGTGTTGTTTTAGATAATAAAAGAGGGCAATAATTCCTTATTATTCAATGGAACACCAATAAATTGTTGACCATTTTAAAAACTGTGAAGTTCGGTTTATTAAGATGGATTCAAATGGCCCACAAAGAGACATTAAATACACAAAAAATGCTGCTGTTGCTACATTTAAGTACTTGAGCACTTTTCATATTTGTATATGTATGAAGTTTCATTATTTATTCTTTACTATTACCTTCTATATTCATTACTGATCACTGATGCTGACATTTAGTAATTCATATATTAAAACAATATAATTAAATATGTTATTTTTGTTTTTGTTTTTTATGGTTACAAATCTGGTTTCTGCTACTGTGTCTTTGTTTTACCCTTAGGTAAAAATATATTTCATCTGTGACTTGTTTCTTATGGAGCTGATTTTCAGAGCAAGATAGTCAGTGCTCTCTGTAGTGACGGTGGGTGTTATGGTAATGAGCCCCAGCTGGTGAAAGCTGGTTGTTGCAGTAATTTAAATGGTCAAGTGCAGCTTGTAATCCAGGGCCGTATGTTAGCGCAGGGAGGAGAGGGTGCTTTAGAGTGCCATACAGCTGTTTTAATCTCCTGTTAATAATAGAGACTTGGTCTGCCTCATGTGCTGTGTATCATCGCCACCAAAATAAACTCCCTTGTTGGAAGAAATTAGTTTCTGAGCAGGGAACACAGCAGAAGAGAAGAGGCTCACAAAGTTCAGTATGCTGTCCCCAAGCTACAGGAACTGAGAGATACTCTGTTTTTGAGAGTGCTTGAGAAAGCTTCAGTGGTGATGATAAGTAATTACTGTAAAACGGAGGGAGAGGGACTCTTAGAAACTACCAGTGAAAACCTCACAGAAACCTGAGAGAAATCATAATCGTTTGTCTTTGTTTGTAAAGAGACAGTTGGAGATTGAAAGGGGCAGGATTAACATATTAAATCACATACATGAAGGCAGGAAAAGCTATTTGTTCACTCAACGGTGTTGCTAATGTTTCACAAGGACAGATGAGCTAAATATATCACTTATTATCTAAGTATGACAACTGTTGTGTCTAATTGTCCTGCTTCGGTGCCTGCCTGGTCGGGATCAGCGAGGTCCTCAGAGACTCTTCACCATCTGCTGCCATTCTTTTCGGGGCTTCCTTGTCTGGCCAAGATAGTTCATTGTCCTGATGGACTGAGGATAAACGCAATGACCTGCGAAGTGTTGAGGGAAAACAAATGGTCTACAGTTTTTTATACAGTGCACAGCTCACTTATGAGAGTGAAATCCCACTTAATACTGGTAGAAGCTCTGGGTCAAAAAGATTCCTTGACAGTGTGTTTGAATATTGTTAACTGTCTTTATTAGCTTTTCCAGTTATTCCTACTATTGCAATTAGTAGATTTGATCTATTATTTAATGCTGAAATTCCAGTCCCCTCCATTGGATTGTACTGGCAGCTGAAATCTTAAAGAACACGCCTCACCATTTCAATGTACCTAAATAAATAAAGTATATAATTAGGGCATAATATTTGTATTTCTCAATGTAAAGACAATAGTTTAGCAAAAAAAAAAACCCAAAACAATAAATGGTTAAATTCTGACAACTTTTATGAATACAATAAAACAATTGGCCAGTTTTGTTCATTGACCATGATGCCTTCAAACATATTATTAGAGGTGGTGCTCAGCATTGTAGGTATCACTCCTTCATCCCTCCATCTCTATATATTTGTACCCTTTCACCCTTTCTATCCTTCCACCCTTCCTCTCCATTTCTGGTCCTTAAAGTGCTTTAAGTGCTTGTGACTGTGCTAATGAATGAAAATGTCCTCCCAGCAGCGAGCACCGCATTTAGCTGAATAGTCACCTTTGCTGTAAAAGCTCTATTAGGCTCAGTTGCCAGCAGGGCTAACGATTGTGCCCCATGTTTATTTACTAGGTATTGTAAATGCATTATTTATGGATAAGTCTCCAGACAGCACTTGTCAAGAGTTAAAAATGTCAGTATAAAGTATTAGTAGAAAAAGAAAAATAGCCACCATTATAAAAAGCCAAGGTGACCTTGATTTGATTCACATGCAATTAGAACAGTTTTATATAATGCACTAAAGTATGAATCAATACTGTGCAAGTCAACACAGAAATACTTTGTGTGTTGAGTCTTTATGATTGTCCCCAAGACAAGGACGGGTAATTAGGTTTCAGCTTTCTGCTTTTAGGGATTTTCCTGGGCTCAGCTTCTACTTGTTGACTTGTTGCCAATACATCCAGCACCGGATTGAATGCAGTTATGAGTATTTTGTCTTAGCAGAAGCCATTGTTTCTTTCTGGTGTGATGAGTAAAGTAAATTTCTAAATGAAATAAAACAAATAACGGATACATACTGACCTCAGTTAATATGTATTTTTAAATATTTTTTAGTGTTCTATAAAAATGTGCCTCTTAGTCTTTTTCAACATGCTGTGCTGTTGTTGAGTACTATAGCCATGATATCCTCCACAGGAAAAACAGTGCTGCACTGAATCTGTGAAGAGGCGTGATCTGAGGATATCTGACACAGCTTTTAAACTGACAGTGGAGACTTTTAAATATAATCTATAGCTATAATATAGAAACATCAATAATATTTCCAGCTGTCATTCAATGAAAACAGGCAAGCAGACAAAAAGATTGTTATTTTAGGGTTTAATACTGTATGTTTTAGAAGAGTGGATACAGTCAGTGCTCAAGCTGGATATTCAACACCTGGAGCCCTCTGACAGAGCCATGGCTAATTAGCTTAGCGCAGGGGGGGCATACCACCATTCAGCCAAACTGCAACCCCTTTTTAATCTCAGGTGGAAGAATATTTAATAGCTAACAAGAAAAACGATCCCCTTTTACAGCGGTACTGTAGATAACCTAACCATTGCTTGTGACATAAAACAGCACAACACAGTGTGCCACTGTGACTAATTGTGTTTGGGCACAGGGTTATGTGTGTAATTGTATGTGCTTCCATATTACCACTTAGACCTCGCTTCCTCTCCCTCTGCCTTTATCACCTCTGCTCTATTTGTAAGTGTAATCCCCATGGTGAGGTTGTGTATTATCACTGTATAATGACTGTGCAGTAGGTTGAGTGTGTGTAGCCCCAGGTCATTATCCTCTATTACAACAGGCCATGTAATGAGATTCAAGGGTGGATGAAAGCTTTGGAACAGAATAGGATCAGCTCTAAGCCTTTGGTCTGATTAGCACTGATGAACTCTTGACTCTGTTGTAACACTGTCCCCTGTCAGTGTCATAGCCCCTGCTGACTCTACACAGGAGCTCACCGGAAATTGGATGCAGGTGTTTAATGGAACCAGTAGATTTATTTTTTAAATTTGTTTAGTTTAATTGTAACAATGAAACATTTAGAAATGTATATTATGTAAAATAGCCTATTATTTACATATATTTAAAACAATACCCCCCTTCCTCCCCCCAGCAGACTGATGTCTTTCTCCCCTCCTCTTTTAGTTCTCTCCCTTCTCCCCTCCTCTCATCCCAGCTGCCATGTCATCTGGTTCTGCTTTATCCCACCTAATTAATAGGAATCTTTGTTATAATGATCTGAGCATGAGACTCTGACTCTATGCATATGCAATGAGGGCTGGAAATCCAGTTGCCTTGGTTGCAGATTTTGAGACGTTCTTCACACATAGCTCTACGCTGCCTCTGAGTGCAGCTTCCTACCGGACGGTGTAAAGCTGGGACCCTCCTGGCAGGACATGCACACTGGCCAAACATCAGTCAAGAACCAGTATTTCTCCTGTGTGCAGTGTTCCCATCTAATAATCTGTTGTTTATTCTGTCAGCATGATTTCAGCAGGCTGCTTATTTTGATGCAAGTGATCTATCTGATCAAATAACTGATATACTGCAGTTTGTGTGTGTGTGTGTGTGTGTGTGCACATGCTTCCATATACAAATGTGTCAGTGGGGACGTTCCAGTGTGTATGTGTGTCTGTTGGCCTGTGGCGTAGTGCACCAGCCCAGCAGAGCAGTGCTCTGGTCTGTCACTTTTGTTTGAATAGGTAATGTAGATCTGTTCAGGCTGAAGAGACATGAGCTGGAATCGCTTGTTAGGATACATGATCAAAAGCAGCTCTCTGCTCTCTGCCAATCAACCCTCTTGTCACCCTGTGAAGCAGACGTTAAATAGATTTTTCGGCTGTATGCCGTGGGCAGCCTGCCAGCCTGACATGTGAACTTTCACAGAAAAGATGCCCTGCCCCTCACTCCTTCCTTATGTCACTTTCCCATCCTTTTCCTTCTTCAGATTTTGCTTTTCCCTTTTTCTTTCTTGTTGCTCTTCACTTTTTTACATGTTTCTCATTCCATCTTGTCCCCTTACCTGAAACCGATCAAAATTTTCCCTCCTCCTATGATTTTGGTTTCCCACCCTGTCTTACTCTCCAGTGACAAAGTTGCTCTTCTGCCAGGCTGAGATCAGAGCCCAGGGCTAAATGGAGTGGCTGTATGAGGGGAATAGGAAGCACAGAGTGCCTGGTCCGCTGCTGAATTATGTATTTACTATCTGTTCCAAAACAGGGCCCACACATAGCACAGGCGCGTCCCAATAGGATGATGGAAGCAGACACAGGTTTCACTTTACACAAGCTAAGGTATAGATTATGTTGCCGCTTTTCAAAATGGGAACCCTTTCTGCTGTCTTGGTCATTCAGATGACAAAACAAGCAGCTGCTTCTTCAATGTGCCATTCTTTGCATTCAAGATCACCTTCCCCACTTCTCATATTCCGATTAGTCAACAGTAGCAACTGCTGTGGAGCATTCCAGGGGCCATCTTCCTGGGTTTCAGCTGTTGAGCGTGTCCCCCTGCACCCATACAGCACAAAACCCCCATTGTGATCCGGGCTTACTGGTTGCACAGGAACCCCTTAATAGGAGGAAACGGGTGTCTCTGAGAGACAAATCACAGCCAAGGCTGCACAGAGACGTGCTTGTCTTCATATACTCTCATACCCACAAGCTGGCTGTAGGTACGTCTCGTAAATTGCATTTATAATGAACAAAATACATAGTCAGTGAGTGATTCTGCACTGATTGTGCAGAAGCAATTTAGAAATCGTAAAATACTAATTTTTGCTATTAGAAAAACAAGAGGTTTACATCGGTGTTGAATGTGAGTGACTGTAGATGATTAAAACAGCTTGTACCAGTTTGTAATAGCTCGACTGTTTAAGGTGACACCACAGTATTTGGAGATGAACAGAGATGGCAAAACACTGACACATTAGAAGGCAGAAGCAATTAATGACACTATATTGGTCGCTGGTCCGTGAAGGCTAGAATTGAGAAATACCAGCCTGGGATTTCAGTTAAAAGGAACATGAAGATGGAAAAGGTAGGCAAAAGTGGGAAGAACAGGGGTTATTCCACAGTGGGATGAGGAGGCAGGGGGGTGGGCACATGTGTCCTGCTGTGTGTGTGTGTGTGTGTGTGTGTGTGTGTGTGTGTCTGCAGTTGGGTTACACTGGGACACTTGTGTGCCAGCTCAGTATCACTGTCCTAGCTGTGGCATTCAGCTCCCAAGCATTCTCTACACATAACTTAACAAAAGAGCCGGTGTCATCTGACCAAGGATCAAAATAGTGTGAGTGTAACTCACACCCTGGGCACAGACAGCCTCTGTGGCCTGCTAATGATTTCAGAGAACATTGCAGGCTTGTTTTGTAAGTCAGAGGTACGTCAGCCATCCACCCAAGAGATCCGCCTTGACACAGGCAAACATTACAACAAGCATAGATGCAACCTATTAACATATTTGCATTGTTTTTCCTTAACAGCAAGCATGAATGTCTTACACTTGAACTTTGATGTTTCCTCCCACTCAGTGCTTTGTCTTTCTCTTTGTTTAATAACATTACACGAGCTGGGAGATGTGATGAGGATGTCAGAGGAAACAAATAGAAATGTGTTTTATTGCACCGCACAACCCGAGCGCCAAGGACAATAATTATTTGACAAATGTCATCTCTCTTTGCAAGAACCACCAGCATGAATTATAAATCTGCACTGGATGAGTGGTTAATTAGCTTTATGACTAGGAAGTCAATAGCATATCATAATGTTTGGAATTAGGATTATTGACTCGTTGGGACAACCTTTTTGTTATCCTTTTTGTAATAAGTACAAAAAGTGAGTCAAATAATTTTACATCTTATAGCTTTACTGCACATCTCATCTTCCTCTTTCCTTTTTTGCCATTTTTCTGGGTGAGTGGCACTTTGCTTCTATAAAGCCAACACTGTAAGCTCTCCTGTTGTGAATTGGACCAGTGAGCTCAGTCACTCATGAGAAGCAAATTTCTCCACTTTCTTCTCTATTTTGCTCAGCATGTCTCAGTCCGTATGGCTCTGTATCCCACAGAAAGAGAATGTACCGACTGAAAAGAAAAATATTGTTTCTGTTGTTGCTGAACCAGCTTGAACACAGCTGTTATTCATTGTAGAAGATTTTAAAAACACTATCTTTAGTTTTCTGACAAAAATGTGTATTCATTTTAATCATTAGTTTTTTGTTTGTTTTAGTCAACAAAAGGTAAAGATGTTTAGCGTACTTTTCATCTGTGATATTTTAGTCTCATTTATATATTAATGAAAAGGTATACAGATAATATAACTTAAAGCATTATGCATTTAAGCTACCATGTTTTGTTGTGTACAGTTACTATGGTTACATATGTTGTTCCCCTTTATTATGAGATTCAAAGAAAAGGCAGTTTTTGTTCACACAGTTTTCATGTCCCTTGAGTGATTTAGAAGCTGCATTCACTGACATTTTTATTAAAATACTGTTCACAGAGTTTATCATAAGAGGAGAAGCTAAAATGTTGCATAGCATCAATAGAGTGTTATTTCTTTAGAAAACATCAAGGGGAAGATTCAGATGTGACTGGTGATATGAATTCTGAAACTTACTCATTCCCTTTAATGTAATGTTAATGTAATGTAACGTTAATCTTACATCCATTGCACTTTGCAATTCACAACCCAGCTTCATCCAAGATCCAGTAAATGTCAGAGACAGAATGTCACTAAGTGTGAGAATCTTCTTAATGAAGTTACTGACTGGTGGTTGATCAATAATACCTTCACTGAGCTTAGAATTAGTGTTTTTTCTCCCCTCAAAATTGTCATTTACTCAAATTAAAATTAGGACATTTGGTAGATATTCACACCAGCACACACACATACTTTAGCAAATTCCAACACATTAACACTATGTCGTATTAACAAATGTACAGCGTATCACCCAGCTCATTCTTGTAATTTGTTTGTTTAATTTATTTTTTCAAAATATCTTGTGGTTTAATTTCGGAGGTTCTTCGCTATCGTCCAGCGTTTATGATAAAATAAAGTTTCATGTCTGTACCAGACACATGGCTTCACCGCAGATTGTAATGCATTCATGTGGATCCTATTAGTCTCTTTTTGTCCTTGCAGAGTCAGACACCCATTAATTTACTAAATCACACTGAACAGCCATGATCACAGTATTCCACGTTTTCTTCACACATCTATTAATTTAAAATAGATGAATAAATGTGAATGTTTTCGAGCATTGATTAACAGGCAAGTTTAAATCTGACAGATAAATTGCAGGGTACCCAAAAAAATCTCTCAGATGCAAGGTACCCAGTAATTTAATTTTTGTGTGAAATTATTATAATTTATTACAGTGTGTGGACCCTAATGATTACAGACATCAAATGGAAATTATAAATTGAAATCAAGTCCACATATTTCTCATTGTAATATTCATTTTCACAAGTACTTGTCCCCTCATCAGCATCAACTGAGATTCCATAAGTAATGTCTACTTCTTTCTAGTGAACCCTAGTGAATTCTAGTGCACACGGTGAGACAAACTATATCTCTGTTTTTGTTTTTCTCTTGTTGCATTTGTTTTGCTTTTTTTACACTTTTATCTGGTTTAAAAATAATAAATGAACCAATGTCGCACTTGAGATATCCTAAGTTGTAGACTTTATTAGGCTGATTATAATTTATGACAAATAACTGTGTAAAAAGACACCGAATTTAAATAGTTTGCTTTATCTTGCTCTATTTAAAGAAAAACAAAAACACTTTTCTTTGACCTTGTCTTTTTTTTTTTTTTACTTGTACTGTTTAGGCTTTCTTAATTTAATCAAAGTAGCAATTTCTTTGTTTTTTCCTGATGAAGTTTAGAGTGCATTGTATTGATAGTCATGTTCAATAGACTCCCTCTACTGCCTGAAAAGAGACTTTAAAGCAAAGGAGTGGAAAGGAGAGGGAATGAAAAGTTCATTTTGCTATCCAAGCATTTAATGGTCCTAGTTCTTAAAAGTGACCTTGTGGGGTAGAGACTGGAGCAGCACAGCAGCTCCTTCCAGCTGCACACATGGCATCCATCGGGGGCACAATCACGCACAGTCTCAACACCTCAGGCTCGGACATATGTTGAGTTTTATTTCATTCTTCTGACATTAATCCTATTCACCAGCTGTTCTGCCAGCTGCCACTCTCCGGCTTAAGGGGAGATTGCAGTTTTGGGGGCTCTGAGTACTGGTTTATCTTGGCTCCTCATCTCCTCCTCACAAAGTTTTGATTTGATTTTTTTTCTTGTCCTCCTCCTACTTCCAGGTTCCTTAAGTTACATACTTCCCCACAATATATCATTCAACTTCTTTGCTTCTTTTTTTGTTTCCCCTCCCCCCTCTAATTTGTGTAGATAAGAGAATGTTGAGGCTTCAACATCAAATCTTGAATTTTTCACTGACCTTCACAAAGCCCATAAGATTTTAGTAGTGCTTCTTTAAGATATATATAAACATGCACAAACTATATATTCTAAATATTAACATTAAGGATTAAGAATAAAGGTACAGAAATTAGAGACAAACATCAGTTATAAGCATGCAGCTCATCCCCTTCTATTTCTCCTGTTCTTTTTCTTAGAGGAAGAGAGATCACGGCTCTGGAACCTGTTCACCCTAGTCATCTAACAGCATTTCTGTGGGATTAGCCTGGACATGGCCTGAGCCTGTACAGTTATGATTATTGACATATTGGGTCCGACATATTTCACATTTATGTGCATTGTCTGGAAGCATACTCAAGTGTTCTCAATGTCATTTCTGCTGAAGTACGGCTGGCCAGTCTGCAAGCAAGGGCCGCAATGAATTGATCATTGCTCACTGCTCACTTTAATAATTCAAGCCTGATTGCCACAGAGTGCCGCAGTAAAATGGATTGGGAGAGGTCACATGCTGCTCAGCTCAGGAGGTGAAACCTCTTGGGGATGGTTAATTCATATATGCTTGATAGACACGTGTCCTATTTAGAGAGGTCAGAGTGCTGTGTGTATACAGCCTCTCAGAATGGCCAGGTCAACACTGTGGGATTAAGACGTTGGTCAGTGCTGATAAAGGTG
The DNA here is from genome assembly GCA_900302695.1 of Helostoma temminkii. NCBI lineage: Eukaryota > Metazoa > Chordata > Actinopteri > Anabantiformes > Helostomatidae > Helostoma > Helostoma temminkii. The sequence goes on from OMLM01008680.1 coordinate 68,082, forward strand.
AGGAACAGGGGAGATGTTCCTGGTCACACAAGTCAGCATGTTTAGCTGCCTGAGGAAAAAGATATGACACTCAAAAGTTACCTGTACCGTGCATCTGTTTATCCGACTAAAAATTGCAGTTTTTCTGTCTATTTGGAGTTTTAAGTCTGCAACTTCCAACTGCTAATAATGAGTTACATAAAGGAATAAAAGTACAACCAGGAAATCATCAACTGTCAAAGGAACGTGATAGCAAAAGCATGTTAACTAAAATTTAGAAAATTTTAAAAGTTAAAATGTAGACAGCAGATAATGTTGCAAAGGAAGCACAGTAAGGAAAAGGAAAAGGAGGATATTGGACCAGAGAAGATATTCTCTTTCTAAACCACAACTCCTCTAGGTTACCCACAGTATATTTATAGCAACTGTTTACATGACCAAACAGGTTAGTCTAAAGGTGACTAATAGAGATGTTCACCAAGTGGAATAATGATTAGGTGTCAGTTAAAGAAAACCCACCATGAGGTGCAGGTGTTCTGCAATACACTGACATGTCTGAAGGATCTGGACCTTTTTATTTATGCATGCCAGCACTAGTAATTACATATTAAAAAGATGGAATTATTTAACTGCACCAAAAAGTCTTCTGGAAATGGTAGAGGTTATTAAAACTGTTGACAACTAGGAAAGGTAATTGCCTGAAAATGAGCGATAACACACTGTTGTGCTCAGAATGTTTTTTTTCCCTTCAGCTCCCTCTTTAGTGTTTGCATTGTGCAGCATCACCCGGGTGTGTAACCTATTGCGTTCCGATTGCTCCCTTGCAATTAGTGCCCTTTTTGTCCTCACTTCAATAACGCCATGATTATGGAGACTTCAGGAGTATTTGCAGCATCCAACAGCTGTTGTCTCAGGGACTACCGGCTGAATGACAAAAACATGTTTTCTCTCTGCATTTCACTTCCCTGCCTGCCTCTTGTAATTATTATGTTTTATTTGGTGTGATGATGGGGTCTTGTTTTTAGTATGTCTGTGATTAAGATATTCAAAGGACTCCTTCGAGTGTGTCACAGTCATTTTCTTTTTTATCAATCTCGACTTTTGATTTGTTTCCCGTGCAGTGCAGAGTGGATGGGAAATTAGATGTCAGCCTATCATTGTCTGACTGTGATAGAAATTTATGCCTGAATTAAAAAATACTGTATCTAACACTGAATGCAGGAGTGAAATTTAAGGGCTTTCTTTAGTTTTTAGTTCATTTAAATCTTTGCAAGATAACAGTATAATGTTCAAGATGACTAACAGCCGATTGCTTACTTCATTATACCTTTCAGCTTGTAAGATGCTCAGACTACATTAATCATCTCTGAGTTATAATCATTAACATATCAAAATATATTACTATATGGCTTTGAAAACATCTTGAAGGGGAAAAAAGTTATTTTTCAGTCCTCAGCCATCTTTACAAGCATATTTATTGTGAACTTATGCAGGACCTGATATACAAACCACGCATCTTTATAACAAATCTTTTCAATAGATTGCTTATATAATGTCTTCTTTCACGCTTATGGCTTGTGT